>JABUQX010061090.1:0-20000 GCA_015478945.1 Trachelipus rathkii | reverse complement strand
TATCCCAGCACTCCTGGAATCCTCTCTCATACCCACAGTATTCACATTCGAAGCAAGAAAAACCATTTATTATATAATTATAAATATTTATTAACATATTACAAAAAATTTTAAATAATATCTGGGTGAACTATGGCCCAAATTACCATTTTCAAATAATTTTTTTTACATCATTTTCGCCCATAAAAGCGGCATAATATATATTTTTGTTAACATTCCTATACATATTTGTGAAAATTTACTCAGTTTTTGGTCTCCGACCATCATATTTTTCATATTTAGCGTATGTAAGTTGCGTTTTAGCGCATTTAATTTCGTAATTGTTCTCAAAATATTTTTGCATTTTACATATTTTAATCATTTATTTTTACATTATTTTCGCCCATAAAAGCGGCTTACTATACATTTTCCCCATCCATTGCATACCTCGTTGTAGTATTTAGTCTATTTTTGGGTCTCTGACCCCTATTTTTATCTTATTATCGTATGCAAATCGCATCTTAAGCATATTTTTTTTTTTTCTCGTAATATTGTAATCGAAAATATTTTTCAATCGTATTATATAAATATTTATCAACTATGTCCCCCCCTGACGCTGCAAATACTGAAGGTATGAACGTAATACAACAACAGCCTGCTTCAGACAGGGAAACCCCTGCCGCTTACACGGGAAAATTTGTCAACAACGATCTCGATTTGACCTTCACATTACTCGAGCTCCAGCTGGAATCCACAAATGAGCTTGCACGATTCAGAGCCCTATTGAACATCTTGCCTGTTCCCGTATTACAGCGCCTGAAAGATGTTTTACCCTCCTTACATTCTCACAACCAACCCTATACTCAACTTAAAACCGAACTTTTAAACCGGCTGGGAGAAACCGACGCTGAAAAAGTAAAAAAACTTCTAACTGGAGGCTCTCTTGGTGATCGTTTGCCATCAGTTCTGTTATCTGATATGCTTAATCTTCTCGACGGTCCTCCTGTAGGTAATTGTATCCATATCGTTCGTCATCTCTTCCTACAGAAACTCCCTGCAGAGATGCAATTGCGCTTAGCCACCGTCGACCCTAATTGTTCACTACAGGAATTAGCTACTTTTGCTGACAGAATTTGCAAAGCGAAACCTCTTACGACAGCAGCAGACATACCTTCACAAGTTTCGCATATCACAGATCCCACCAGTAATAATAACTTAACACCAGCGTCACTATCGCATGTAAATGAGTCAGTTAACGCATTGCGCCAACCGCCGCCCACTGAAAATGCTTATATTTTATCACAACTACAGGTGTTACAGAACACCATCATGGACTTAACTACGAGACTGCGAGCTTTGGAAATGCGTTCCACTGCTCCTCCACCCCCTCCTCCTTCCCCTCCTTATCCTCAACAACAATATCATTATCCTCAACAACTATATCCTCAACTTCAACAGTATCCTTCATTCCCCCCGCCTCCTTCACACCCCCAGCCCCCTCCCAATGCATCAAATACTTATTCTGCTTACAATTATGGTCATAATTCTCGCTCTCCAACTATGCAACGACGTTCATATCGTCGCTCACCTACTCCCTCGCGTCAGTTCGCCTCTTCTCCTGTTGATTCTCAGGCTTTGGTTCAGTATCCGTCACATAACCAACAGGGTATTTGTAGGAACCATCAACGTTTTGGAGAACAAACTCGGTCATGTCTTAAACCTTGTACATTCGGGAATTTAAACTTAAATACCACTCCATAAATTCGCTCGGAGTGGTTTCAAAGGCGTCAAACTTACTTTGTGTCTACGATCCATCCACCAAACTATCTTATCTCGTCGACTCAGGGAGCAGCATTTCCGCTTTTCCTCGGTCCATCCTCGGGAAAACTCGTGCTCCAGAAGCATCAGGCTCTTTACGCGCTGCCAATGGCACAACCATTAACACTTATGGTACCAAACGACTCCACTTAACGCTCTCGTTCCGTCGTGATTTTATATGGGACTTCACGATTGCCGACGTCACTTTACCAATAATAGGTGCCGATTTTCTGTCCCACTTCAACCTTCTTGTAGACATGAACCACAACCGCATCATTGATTTTGAGACACATTTCTCATCCGCTTGTATTCGTGCATCTACTTCCATCAGTGGCATACATCTTTCCCCATCTAATAATGTTTTTGAATCGTTATTAATCACCGATTTTCCAGAGCTTCTTTCTCCAGTATCGAAGTTTCCCCCTGTGAAACATAATGTTGTTCATCACATTGAAACTTCCGGCAGACCTCCATTCTCTCACGCTCGACGTCTTGCACCAGATAAACTCAAAGCTGCGAAGCTAGAATTCGAATCTCTCTTAGAGAAGGGCATCATCCGACCTTCAAAGTCTGACTACGCCTCTCCATTACATATGGTTCTCAAACCAAATGGAGATTACCGTCCGACTGGCGATTATCGCTGCCTGAATGCGATCACCCGCCCGGACCGCTATAATGTCCCTCATCTACAGGATTTCACATCCCACCTCTCTGGCTGTACCATCTTCTCAAAAATTGACTTAATCAGCGCATTTTTTCAAATTCCCGTCAATCCGGATGACATTCATAAGACTGCTATTATCACTCCTTTCGGCCTTTACGAATTTCTTCGAACGCCATTCGGTTTACGAAATGCTAGTCAATCATTTCAACGTCTTCTAGACTCAGTATTACGTGGTTTACCCTTCGTATTCGCCTACATAGACGACTTATTGATTGCCAGTGCCTCTCAGGAAGAACATACTTCACATCTCAGGCAAGTTTTCACCAGACTTAGTGAATTTGGTCTATGTGTCAATTCTTCCAAATGTGAATTCGGAGTTTCATCCTTAACTTTCCTCGGACATACAATCTCTGCCGACGGTATACGTCCCCTTGAGGATCGTGTGGCAGCCATTCGTGAGTTTCCGAAACCCGTAAAACAGCGTCAACTCCGTCGTTTCTTAGGGATGGTAAATTTTTACCATCGTTTCATTCCGTCCGCTGCTAAAATTCTCCTTCCTCTCCACGCACTTCTTAAGCATCCACGTAAAGGTTCTGCTGCTTCTGTCACTGTAGATTGGAACGACGAAGCAACTAATGCCTTCACCGCCATCAAGGAAGCCCTTGCCTCTTCCGTGTTACTTATATTTCCATCTGACGCAGCCCCGACTAGAATCAACACAGACGCTTCAGATTTCGCGGCAGGTGCCGTCCTACAACAGTTCATTGATAACGAATGGCGTCCATTAGCTTTCTTTTCTAAAAAGTTCCAGCCGCCTGAAACAAGGTACAGCGCATTTGGAAGGGAACTTCTTGCAATTTATTTAGCTATTAAGCACTTCCGTTACTTCATAGAAGGTCGGGAATTCCATGTTGTAACCGATCATTTACCCATCACGCATGCCATTACAGCTTCCACAGCGAAACAGTCACCGCGTGAAGCCCGCCACCTTGAGTTCATTGCCCAATTCACAACTGATATCCGCCATATAAAAGGAAAAGACAACATTCCTGCCGATGCTCTATCCCGAATTAACGCTATATCTCCTTTACCAGACATTGATTTCGTCGAAATGGCTCGCTTGCAGCAACTCGAAGAGATTATTTTCCCTCCTGCCTCTTCTTACGACATTCAAACTGTAGAAATATTTGGTTTCCCCCCTTTATTATGCGACGTCTCTTCCGCACATCCTCGTCCAGTAGTACCAACCCCCATGCGTAGAAAGGTTTTTCACACCATTCACGACGTGTCGCACCCAGGGGTAAAAGGTAGTCAAGTTAAAATAGGTAAGCATTTCGTCTGGCCGTCCTTACTAAAGGATGTTAAACAGTGGACAACGCAGTGTCTCAACTGTCAAAAATCTAAAGTGCACAGGCACACTGTCGCTCCTCTTCAGCAATTTCTTCCCCCTGGTGAACGTTTTGACCAGGTGCACATTGATTTAGTCGGCCCTTTACCACCCTCAAATGGTTTCACACATATTTTAACGTGTATAGACCGCTACACTCGATGGGTAGAAGCCATTCCCTTGCGTGATACTTCCAGCGAGACAATTGCTCAGGCATTTCTGTACAACTGGATAGCCAGGTTTGGCACTCCGTCGACTGTGTCCACTGACCAGGGTAGGCAGTTTGAGTCTCACCTCTGGAAGGACCTTATGACCTTAATCGGCTCTAAGCGCCTTCGCTCTTGCAGCTATCATCCGCAAAGTCAAGGGCTCATAGAGAGGTTCCACCGACAGCTAAAGGCCTCTCTTATGGCCCATGGAACACCGGACAATTGGTCCGAAACTCTCCCTCTTGTCCTACTCGGTATCAGAACTTCGTACAAAGAAGACCTCAAATGCTCAACTGCTGAGCTCGTCTATGGCACCACCATCCGAATACCGTTTATCCTTCCTTCTCCAAAAACTTCGAACCAGCACACTTTTCTGTCACGCCTTCGTCAGTGTACCGAAGCATGGAAACCATCTTTGCCACGCCACCCTCCCCGTCCAACCTACATGCCTGCGGATTTGGAGACTTGCTCTCATGTATTAATTCGGCATGATTCACACCGTAGCCCCTTGCAAGCCCGCTATGACGGACCTTTCCTCGTATTAAAACGCTATCGAAAGTTCTTCACCTTACAGAAGGGGAGCAAAAGCGAAAACATATCAGTGGATAGGATCAAACCGGCTTATTTTGAACATGATCCCGCTTCTTCCACCACTCTTGCCCCACCTTCTGCACCCGCACCATCTACCTCTACTTCGCAAGATGATATCAACTTTATGCCCGTTCTGCCTTTTACATCAACTTGTTCTCCAACCGAACCTGATCCTTTGCCAACTCCCTCAGTTATTGTCACTACTTCGCCAGCTACTTCAGCGCCCCGCGCTACGACATCTCCGCCTCCTGTTCCAATACAGATTTCTCCTCCGAATCCAGAACCGATTCCTCCTCCGAATCCGGAACCTATTTCGACTCAGACTTTACCGCCTTGTCTACCTCGTTCTACATCGCGTTATGGACGTACTCTTCGCCCTGTTGTCCGATTTTCACCTTGATCTAAACGACGCTCCACTGTTTAGAGGGGAGCTCTATTACCTTCCGTTTTCTACTTTTTCATTATTGTAGTCTTACTCGTCACGTGATTCCAAGCTTGCTTGCCATTGGTCACCGATTTCGCCATTTTCGCCTCGAACAAAGCTTTTACCATCGTTCCTCTAAAACATCCAAATTACGTGTTTTCCATTATAAAACATTTGCTAGATCTTGTGGATATTGATCGTGTGAGCATCAGTGATTCTGTTAATACTCGTTTAATGCTCCAACAATCTTCACTTTAACCTTTGCCTTCGAATTGTACAAGATTTCCGACTTCCGACCGCTGACCAACTTGTATTATTGACCCAGCCTTTCTGATTTGTAACGCCCAACGTTACAATATATATATATATATATAATATATATATATATATATATATATATATATATATATATATATATATATATATATATATATATATATATATATATATATATATATATATATATATATATATATATAAATATATATATATATATATATATATATAACTTTCTTTATACTATATATATATATATATATTTATACGTATATATATATATAATAATAATATATGTATATATATATAATATATATATATATATATATATATATATATATATATATATATGTATATACTCTATATATAATAATAATAATAATACAATAATATATATATATATATAAATAATAATAATATAATATATATATATGTATATATATATAATATATGTATATGTAATAATATATATATATATATATATAAATATAACATATATATATATCTAAATATCACATGTATATAATAATATATGTATATCTTCTCAAAATATGTAATATATATCATAATATACCGCATATATATAATATAATAATAATATATATATGTAATAATAATATATATATAATAATAATAATATATATATAATAATAATAATATATGTAATAATAATAATAATATATAAAATATAATAATAATAATAATATATATTATATATGTAATAATATGTATGTTGGGGAAGAGGAGTGTATCGCTGTTTAAAATCAAGTGTTTGTTTTGCTGCTATAAATATTCGGCTCAGAAAACTTATAAAATCATTAATGTAAATGATATAAATCCTATATAATTTAAAATAAAATTAAATACCGATTTTAAATGAAAAAAAAAAGTTTTAAATTTTTTTTTTCATAATGAGTCATGACCTAAAGTTAATCATCTTTTTACTATGTTTCCAGAACCTAAAGTTAAACATTTTTTTTATGTATCTTTCCTGAACTTAAAATTAATCATTGTTTATATCATGAAAGAGTTTTACCTCTGACCATGGAAAATAAAAATAAAAAAAAAAAAAATTGATAAATAACTAAAAGATGCATCTCTCCCAACTATGTAAGCCATAAAAAATTTGATATTGATTGGATGAGTAGAACAAAAAAATATTGCAAATTTTCATTTTTTCAAAAAGAAATCTTTTGGAAAAAGTAAAAAATTGTGATAATGTTTCTTCTAGTCTTCCAATCAATATCAAATTTTCAGGGCTTATATAGTTGAGAGAGAGAGATACATCTTTTAATTTAGATTTTTTTTTGTATAGGCAAAACTATTGCATATACAAAAAATTATCTAAATACAAAATTTGTATCTCTCTCAACTACAAGAGCCCTGAAAATTTCATGTTGATCCAATGACCATAAAATAAAGAAGTAATTTTACATTTTTCAAAACCATTTTTAGTTTGGTTAGGAATTCAACCATTACTGGGATTAGTTTCAGATATCAAACCACTTGATAATAATTCTTTAGGTAATAGACCCATCTTTAGTTCAAGTTTCAAGTCATTTTGACAAAAATTGTAGGAAGTGGGCTCCAAAATGACAAAAACTTTAGTTTTCTTCAAATAAAAATACAAAGTTGATCAATAGGCACAGAAAAACAATTGAAATCAAAATTTTATGGTCTGAAAAGCTGCAATTTGCCTTTTATTTGGTGCCTATTGGATTATGACCATTTCCTTTTATTTGTTGCAAATTAGATTATGGCCATTACCGGTTTGGGGCTTAAGCCAAATAGCCGCATAGCCAAAATCAAAGCCTCCTATCAAGTGATAAAAATTATATATATATATATATATAAATATATATGTATATATAATAATTATATATGTAATCTATATATATATATATAAATATATATATATATATATATATATATATATATATATATATATATATATATATATATATATATATATATATATATATCTCTTCTTAAAAAATATATATATATATATATATATGCCCTAACTATCTATATATATATATATATATATATATATATATATTACAAGGGCTAAAGGAATTTAATTTATAGACTAGTTAACTACTTTCAATTTTTTTACATTCATTTAATTATATAATTGTAGCTTACTTTAGGGCCTAGGGTAAACCAAAGTTTACCCTATAATAATAGGGTAAACTTTGGGCCTATTGAGACTGTCCCTGTCAAAATAAATATTTTTCAAACACATGCTCATATGCAATCTTCATTACCATAAAACAAAATTGCAATTTACATATTGAATAACAAATAAATGTTAGATGGCAGAGACCAACTACATAAATACCCATGTGAATAAGGAGTTCAGTAAAATAGGAAAATAAATCTCACTTTTAAAAAAATTAAGTGCTGGAAGTTATAGATTCTATTTAACCTTAATTAAATTGCATGTTCAGAGTGAAGAAATAGACCTATATGTAAGCCTTTAACATAACAAAGTAAAGGCAGAAAGAAGTCCTATCAGGACTGTTCCAGCCCACTAGTATAAAGAACCAATCACACAACATGCTCATGCAAAACCAACACAGCATCCTAGGGCCTGTCAATAACTTGCATAACTTTGATAGGCCTGTGTCATACTATTTTTTTTATTATTATTATGGAAATCCTATAATAATAATGTTTACAATTAAATAACCATAGTATGACCAAAGACTTAAAGAATTAACACTTTAAACGTAACATAAGAAGAGCTTACCCTAGAGTAAGCGTCGATACACGGGCCTAGAATTTCCCAACACAGTATTTGAAAGATAAGTCATTTAGAGACATGCAGGTGGTGACTGGGATTGACTAATTTGAAGGGGTTGGGTTCTGTTCTTGAATAGCAACCTTATTAATAGAAGATTGTAGATGTTGAAAGAAGAGGCAAACGTTGTCATGATAAAGTAGCGTTTCTTCCCGGAAGCTGCTTAGGATTCATCAGTGGTGCATTGCTAGCAACTACACCAGACGCTACAATATATATATATATATATATATATATATATATATATATATATATATATATATATATATATATATATATATATATATATATATATATATATATATATATATATATACATATATGCTATATATATATGTGTGCTCTCTCTCTTATATATATATATATATATATATATACTATATATATACTATCGACAATTTGCTGAAAGAACTGCACTTAACTCAAAAATTCCTGTTTTCGGGAAAGGCATTTGAAGTGTGTAATTTCAAATTATAATGCAAAGTATTGGTAAAATATTATAAAGGAAAAAAAAAGCTCTTTCGTCAGGAGATTTGGGATGAATTAAGATCTTCCAAATTTCAAAAACAATGACTATTAGTTTTGATGTAAAAACCAAACATGGAGAAAAGAGCGTATGAAACTGCTCCATCGCGACAAAACCACGGCTTTTCCCGATGGCTCCCCTTCGATTTAGGCTTCACTGTCAGTGTAAGCTGGAAGAGGTCGTGTTGGCTGTTGGCAGTAAACGTAAGGAATAAAATGCCAGTCTTCAGAAGCCTAAAACCTGCCACGGACATCCATGTAACTATTTACATGGCTGACATTAAACATTTAAGAGTTTTTGCAACAGTAAACTTCATCTATCCGCAGTTTTCATTTCACTCAGTATCACAAGTTCAGTACGTTTCAAAAGGTGGTTTAGTCTGTTTGACACATACTGACTCTGTTCTTCCTTTGTTTAAGAGCATTCACCATTACAGTAGGAATGTTGTAACCATCAGAGTTGGCTAAATTTTAAACACAATCTCGTCGTAAGGAAAATAGGAGTCGAAATGATTATCAACTATAGGATGAGGCCATCTCTTTTTGAGAAGGACTTTCTCGACCAGCAGATATAACAGTTCAATTACCATTTACGGAGAATCAACATCCGCATATCATTTTCACGGAAAGGAAGACTTCATTCTACTTAAAAATCTCAACTTCCACTTGACGAATACCTAATCAACACGAGTATCATACCATTTTTTTTGCGTAGAAAGTCATACTTAATGTCGAGTCAGTGAAATGTTCCAGTCGTCAAAATTTTCCTCGTCATACTTAGATGGAAATTCATGGTTCAAAACCTCTTCTTCTCGCTAAATTATTCGGCTATTTAAATTCAATAAAAGATCATAACTTCTCTTTCTCTTCTCTACAAAATTTCCATCAATATTTACTTTTTGATATTATTGATTCACGTGATAAACTCCCACATTCGATTTCACTGCGATTGACAACTTTTATCATTTGTAATATGAATTCCATCTACAACAATCGATCAAAAGTGAGGTGGTGGTTCAGTCTGGAGGTGTGCATTTTATTTCATTATGTACTACTGTAACTTATAATGCTTTGTTTAATACTTATATTTTTCACTTTCAATAATAAACTAAAAACCACATTCTTCTTATATATCCACCCTGTAATGATACTACTCGTAAATCTATTTACAAATTAATCACTGTTCTTTTTAAAAAATATTGTCTTGTGGTAATCTTCTTTTATGTCCTTTCTGATGCATTCTCAAGATTGTCTTGCAATAAAATTCTTCAAATTTCCATTTATGTTTCTGATGGTATAGGTTACGTTTAACTCCTGGTTCATGATGATTAATTTAAAATCTTTTGAAGATTCTCCAAGGTCGATGTGTAAAAAGGATAAATGGGGGAAGGGTCGTTATCAGTGCCTTGTGTTCATTTATAAAGAACATTGAGACGGTTTTAGGAACCTTTACCTCACATTTGTGTTTAAATACGAGTTTACATCGAGCTTTTAACATTACTGTCTCATTAAGACGTGAAAATCTTATCGATAACATTTTCCCAAACATAGTCTGGATTTTGTTACGTTCTAGCTATACAAAAGTATCATGAATAACAAATTGGTTTATCTGCAAGATACGAATCCAGTTTCAACTTCTGAATATCATCGGCTTTAATTATTTTCAGAATACATTTTGATTTATAATCATATTTTTGTATTTTGACACTAGCAATTTTTTAAGTTATTTTGGAACATGTGTACTACAATTTTTAGACTTTACATTATATTATATGTTATTATAATATTATATTATTATAACTTTCGTTTTAAACTTTGATTTTCATTCAAGAATTTATTTCCGATAAGCTTTGAAGTCTCATTGCCTCATTCGATTTTGCTTAAATTTAATAATTTGTAGCAGAATTTTCCTCAGAATTTATTTCACTTAAATTTTAAGGTTTAATTAAGGTATCGAATTTAATAAAGAATTTCAAACTTTTCTTCAATTAAATATAATAAATTATTCATTCGTGACTTGTGTTAATTAATTAGACTTGTGACTTTTAGTATAAGCCCCAAAGGAAATATTCTTCTTTTAAACTTAAATTATTTACTCCTTCCTATGAAATATTAATAGATTTACATTACAATTATTTAAATGTTTTCTTTGATTTAAACTTACGAATTATTTAATGTTTCGTGAACGAAACTTTTCGATTGTGACTCGCAAATTCTTTGGTTTTTCGACAATATTTTTAATAAAATTTCAAAGTAAATTAATCCATTAGTAAAGAAATTAAAAATCTTGTACAAAAGAAAGATTTATTTATGAGAATTTATCATCTAAGAAGGACTTGCAAATTGGAACATTTTCTTCCTAATAATTATTATTTATACTTACATACTTACGTGCTTAAGCAAATGTTTTTTTAAATTACTTTTATAATTACTTTCATAGCTGCACTCAGAACATTTAAATAACTTTGTATCTCGATGCTTAAGCATGTGCCGTTTTAAGGTTTCTTTCTGATTACACTCATAGCTGCACTCAGCACATTTAAATAACTTTGTATCTCGATGCTTAAGCATGTGCCGTTTTAAGGTTCCTTTATCATTACCTTCATAGCTGCACTCAGCACATTTAAATAATTTTATATTTTCGTGATTAAGCATGTGTATTCTCATGCATTTCATCTCATTACATTCATAGCTGCACTCAGAACATTTAAATAACTTTGTATCTCGATGCTTAAGCATGTGCTTTTTTAAGTCTCCTTTCCGATTACACTCATAGCCGCACTCAGCACATTTAAATAATTTTATATTTTCGTGATTAAGCATGTGTATTCTTATGTATTTCTTCTGATTACATTCATAGCTGCACTCAGAACATTTAAATAACTTTGTATCTCGATGCTTAAGCATGTGCCGTTTTAAGTTTCCTTTCTCATTACACTCATAGTTGCACTCAGAGCATTTAAACAACTTTGTATCTCGATGCTTAAGCATGTGCCGTTTTAAGGTTCCTTTACGATTACATTCATGGTTGCACTCAGCACATTTAAATAATTTTATATTTTCGTGATTAAGCATGTGATCTTTTAATGTTGATTTATAATTACATTCGTAGCTGCACTCAGAACATTTAAATAACTTTGTATCTCGATGCTTAAGCATGTGCCGCTTAAAGGTTCCTTTATCATTACCTTCATAGCTGCACTCAGCACATTTAAATAATTTTATATTTTCGTGATTAAGCATGTACTCTCATGCATTTTCCATCTGATTACATTCGTAGCTGCACTCAGAACATTTAAATAACTTTGTATCTCGATGCTTAAGCATGTGCTTTTTTAAGTATCCTTTCCGATTACACTCATAGCCGCACTCAGCACATTTAAATAATTTTATATTTTCGTGATTAAGCATGTGATCTTTGAATGTTGATTTATAATTACATTCGTAGCTGCACTCAGAACATTTAAAGTTATCTCGATGCTTAAGCATGTGCCGTTTTAAGCTTGCTTTCTGATTACACTCATAGCTGCACTCAGAACATTTAAATAAGTTGCAGTGAATTAGCAGATGTGATTTTAAACTCGATTTCTGATTACATTCATAACTACATTGCTCACATTTAAATTTTCTTATATGTATTTTTAAATGCCTTTTTAACTGATCTTTGTTTTTAAAACTTAAATTACAATATTTGCAACTGAGGTTTTCCCGATAATTCTTTTTCATGCTTTGATTCTGCGCTGCTGATGCTTGAGGTCTTCTTCTTAAAGAACTTTTCATTTTGGAATCCTTTCCTACTTCACCAACATCGATAGTGAGGGTCTGTACAAAAAGAAAATTAATATGAATGGAGAAGAAAAAACAAATACTTTTAGAAAATATCTTAGTCATCAAATGATTTCCTTTTTAAATATCTCTTTGTTTTGGGCAAAACAAATTTCAACATTTAACCATCAAAGAAAATGTAGATTTGTGAATGTAAACAACCAAAGACAATAAGAAAATAATAATTTTTGCATCAGCAAATTGTGTGTACGATATGTATTTGTATGAACAATTCAAAGCAACTTTTTAAAGAGTCTTTTGCATGATTTTATAAATTAAGGGGAGACTTCATAACTAGACCCCCTACTTTTTGAAAGCAAAATCAAAATTTTCCTTTTTTTTTTATTATCTAAATTAGTAGAAAAATTCCTCCTGAACATCATGGTGTAATTATTTTTTTTAAAAATTCTAAATAGTTTTTTAGATACAGAAATTTATTTAGAGAGGTGTCGAACTAAAAAAATTTCAATTCGTCAAAATTGCAATTCCAGGTTTAGGATAAAAAAATGTTTTATTTATAATTATAGAAAATCTAATTTTTTTTTCATATTCTCAACCTCTAGCTCATTCTTCGGATTTTACTGAGTCAAATAAATGGAGCCGGAGCCGGAGCCTGGGTATATTTTTATTCATGAAATAATTTTTTTTAGATGAAAAATTTATTGGCAGAAGATGTGCTGAGCAATTTTCAAATAGTACAGAAACCTTAGTGGATCGGATCGAAGTCAGAGTCAGAGCCGGAGTCGAAGTCGGAGCCGGGTATGATTTTTTTTCGAAGAATATTTTTTTAGAAGATCTGCTGAACAATTTTCAAATAGTGCAGAAACCTTATTCGGATCCGGAGCTGAAGCCGAAGTTGGATCCTGGGTATGTTTTTTCTAAAAATATATTTTTAGGTGAAAAATTTAATGCCAGAAGACGTACTGAACAATTTTCAAATAGTACAGAAACCTTAGTCAGATCCGGAGCCGAGAATGTGATAAGATACATTTCGGTAGAAAAGAGAAGAGATAACTGTAATGATGCAGGGAAGGAAAGTTCAAATTTATCACAAGGGAGGGAACAGATTACATCAACTCAAAAAAAAACTGAACAAAGAAAAACATTTTATAAAAATAAAATTGACTTTCAGACCAAATCTAAAGGCAACTAAGTTGGGCAAAATACCTTTAATTCCTTGTCACTCAACTTGTTGATCCGCACCAACGGAAACTTTGACGTCAAAAGTTTGGCCAAAAATTCTTCTTCATCTGAATCGAAACGGATTTCTGAATCTTTTTCTTTTGTTTTCTTCAGCAATGAAGATATATTTTTCAATGTCATAAATTTCTACAAAAGAGATTTGCTTAGTAGTAGTAGTAGTAGTAGTAGTAGTAGTAGTAGTAGTAGTAGTAGTAGTAGTAGTAGTAGTAATATTAATAATAATAATAATAATAATATTTTTTTCTTTCTATATCCTCCCTTTATAACACTAGTTGTTGTGGTAAGGGTCATAACGCATGAAATAGAATAATTGAGAGTAGTGAAGCATGACGTAAATCAAAGGAAAAGTCACCCCCCTACCACTCCCTCAATGCCTTCTAAGTAGGCTCGTCTTAGTTAAGAGTGCCTAGGGCTTCACAGGACCGCGACGGACCACATCACTGTGGTATCTCGTCAATGTAAGGGTTCATCCGTTGGCTGGGCCACACCCATATCCCCTCACAAAACCCCTCCATTCACTCCTATTATGCGACTTTCTTCTTGCCTCGGCCAAACTCACATTCCCTTCCTTCAAGACATTCGTTTACTGACTCAATCCACTTTCTCTTCAGTCTCACAGCTGGTCGATTCCCAAATTCCGCACTTTACCATGCCCACCCACTTAACCAATTCATTAACTTAATCATTCATCCTTTCCTCTTTGACCAAACTATCTTAGCCACCACTTTCGCTTGTTCTCATTACTCCCTTCTTCACACCACACAACTCCCTAGCCCGTTCACTCCTCATTTTATCAATTCTTCTCACACCTAGCACAACCCTAAGATTATACATCTGAACACATTGTACCTTAGATCTATATTTCTTATTCCAAACCAAAGTTTCACTATTACACATTACACCAGCAACAACATACCCTCACGCAAAAACCTATCGCACTCAAGACTTAGTCCCTTTGTATCCACACCAAGCATTTAATTGCACCAGCCACATTCCAACAATTCACAACCTTTCTACTACACTGCATTATCCGTTCCCTTTTCATCCAACAAATAGCCTAAATAAACACACATTCTTGCCTCACTTCACTATTACTCCACTCTTAATATTAAGCCATTCACTTTACATTCAATTTATTCTTATACAAGCTTTACTATCGACATACATACTTTTGATTCCATTCAGAAGCCTGCCATGAACACCATATATCACTAACACCTGCCACAAAGCTTCCCTATTAATCCTGTCATACGCCTGATGCAGGTCCATAAAATCTAAATACAATTTATTCTTCTCTCATTTTCTTATTCATTTGTTTCAATGTGAAGATTTGATCTACACATCCTTTACCAATTCTAAATGCACCTTGTGCTTCACCAGTCAGTCCCTCAGTTACTTGGCACATTCTTTCAACAAAAATGCAAGCATATATCTTCCCTACAACACTCAATAAACTAATTCCCCAACAGTTTATACAATTCCCCTTATCTCCCTTACCTTTATATAAGGGTACTATTACAGCCCTCCTCTAATTCTTCAGAACTTTACCCACCACAAATGCTTTGTTACACAATTCCCATATCCAGTCAATCATAATCCTGCCTCCATTTTTAATCTTTTCACCAATAATTCCATTTATATCTGCGGATTTACCATCTTTTATCTTTCTCACTTTGCCTATTACCTCCTCCCAACTAATTACCTCATCACCAAAATACCTATTTCTTCTCATACCATCAAACTCACACACATTCACTATCACTACTTCATTACTGATAATGTTATGAAGATTTTCGAAGTGTTCCCTCCACACTCTCCTCACATCCATTTCCTCAGTCACAAAAGTACCATCTCTATTCATTATTTTATGAAGATTCCCATTAATCTCTTTCTTAACCTTTGACACTTCCTTCTAGAAGAGCTTCCTATTACCTTGTATGTCCTCATTCATCCTCCTTCCAAACTATTCATTTACCTTTTCCCTTCTATCTATGCAACTTTTAGTCTTCCTTTTTTCCTCCTATATATTTCCATACAACTCTTTTGAAATCTCATCATTGGCTTTAAGCACATTCAACCACGCCTCTTTTTTATTTGCAACCACCTGCATCACCTCTTCATTCCCCACTCGCTATTGACATTCTTAATTCCTACTTTAGCACATCCACATACTTCTTTTACACTACTAACAAAGGTTTCCTTCATTTGCATCCAAGATTTGTTCATCCATCTATTTCACACGTTCAAGCTTAATTTATTTGCAAGTCTCTCACATACTTTTCCTTAAAACCATCTTCACTTACCTTCCTTCTCTAATTCTTTAACTACATTCCTTATCTCTTTCCTCTCCATCCATGTCCCCACTAACTTGATCTTACATAAAATACCAATAATAATAATAATAATAACAATAATAATAATAATAATAATAATAATAATAATAATAATAATAATAATAATAATAATTAGGGGTGTACTGGAACTGGAATTAGCCAGAATCCCCCAAAAAAAAATCCAGCCGGAACTGGAATTTCTAATGAACTTTCCTTTAAACTACAAAGAAATCTAAAAAAAAAAAATTCCATACAGTATAACTTTCAATATAAAATCTTTATATATATATATATATATATATATATATATATATATATATATATATATATATATATATATATATATATATATATATATATATATATATATAAAAATATATAATCAAATATAATATATATATATATATATATATATATATATATATATATATATATATATATATATATATAAATATATACACTCTTTCTATAGATATATATATATATACTATATATATATATATATATATAGGTATACATTTTTCGTTAGAAAAGTTAACGTCGTTAATCCTTAATCGTTAACAAAAAAAATTAACGGCGTTAACCATTAAAGCGTTTATCGGTAAAGAATGTAACGGAAGTTAACGTTAATCGTTAACGTTAACCGTCTTCAAAATATGTAGGAATAGTAATAATTTTTCATAAATTTTTCACATTCATAAAGACTGCAAGAAATAATAATAATAATAATAATAATAATAATAATAATAATAATAATAATAATAATAATAATAATAATATCTCTAACAATATTAATTATGATATTAAACCTATCAGACTTAAATAATTTAGGCTTTGACCTAGCAGATATTTTGCCACTTTTTTTTTTTACAGATCACCACCACTCACGGGCTGGGCCCTTCTCAAGAAGGGGCCGGAAAATAAAACATTGAAAAACCCACCCAATCCCCAGTCTAACGCAAAGTTCTCAGGTGAGCGCAGACGTGGGTTTTAAAGAGAGGAAGATTAAATATAGTTGGAGAAAAACAGAGAAGAAGGCAAGAGTTCCACAGAACATTAGTTGGAAGAGAAAAGAGGCCCACAACCCAGCCAAGTCTGGGGTTCGCAATACTCAAGCAGAATTCGTGCGAGAGCAAGCGCTATTGTGTTACGAGGCAACGCAAGAGTGGTGGAATGTGGGAGGTCAACTCCCGAGCATCTGCCGCTGTGTACCTATAGAAAAGAGATAGAGCGCCAACGTTACGTCGCAGAGATAGAGGGTCGAGAGAGTTGTAAGTAGAGGACAGTTTATTAGTCTCTTAGCTTTAGACTCAACCCTATCCAATAGAAGGGTGGAGCCGGAGCCCCCCCAAATGTGAGAACAGTACTCCATACAAGGGCGAATAAGGCCCTTATATAACTGGAGTAGCTGTGCAGAGGAGAAAAATTCCCGCAATCTGAACAGAACTCCCAGCTTCTTTGAGGCCACCTTAGCAACCATTGAAATATGAGGTTTCCAAAATAATTTGTTGTTTATGTTAAGGCCAAGAATGTTTATGTTATTCTAGGAAGACGTTTGAGCTGTCGAAGGAAATAGGAAAGTTGGGAGGTGTTTTGAGAGGGAGATGTAGAGAAGTTGAGTTTTTAAAGAGTTGAATTTTACAAGGTTTCGGTGACCCCACCGGGGAAATCCCATCCAGATCGGCAAGAATAGAATCAGGAAAGTAAAGACGAGAGGCAGCTTTCTAGAGTAAAAGGAGCAGATTTAAAAATGAGTTGAAGAATGGAGAGTTGAGTCATCGGCATAGAGTGAACTGGAAGTGCAGCTGAGGAGATCGTTGATGAAAATAAGAATAAAGTTGGAGATAGAACAGAACCTTGCAGGAACACCACAGTTAACAGGAAAGGAGGAGAAGAGGACGCTCCATCAGCGAGTGCTGATATGGAGCGATCGGAGAGAAAACTAGACAAGAGTAAGCAAAGAGAAGGAGGAAACCCAAAGGAAGGGAGCTTAGAGAGCAGTGACGCGTGCCAAACCCGGTCAAAGGCCTTGGATATGTCAAGCGCCACCACGCAAGATTCCCCATGGTCCCTAAGGGCAGAAGACCATAAATCAGTTAGATAGGAAGCCATACTGATCGGGTGGTTGAAAATATGCGCGCTTCCTGTACTGAGGAAAAGTATTGAGTATTAAGACATAAAGAGTAGAGTTGAACGAGGACAGGCCCCAGCTCAGAAGCACACTCCCTCAAAACACGGGAGGAATGCCATCCGGGCCACTAGCCTTCCTGACGTTCATAGAACTCAGGATCCCACGCACACGATCATGTGTGATTACAGGTAAAGACATGGGAAACCTGAGAGGAGAAGGAGTAGGAGGAGAGATGGCAGAATCGTCCAGGGTAGAATTAGATGAAAAAAGGAGGCCGAAGAGATTGGCCTTTTCAGAAGGAGAGCAACAGAACCGTCAGAGCGAATAAGGGGAGGGAAGGCAGATTTACAAAAGTTGTTAGAGATGTTTTTGGTAAGGGGCCAGAAATTTTTATCAGTAGGAGAACCAAGCAGGTTGTCGCACTTTCTTTTAGTGAAAGTACGCTTAGCCTGACGAATAGTATCCCTGCAACGATTCCGAGCAGAATGAAAATTAGTAAGAGTGATAGGAGAACGAGAGTTTTTCCATGCCCGATACGCAATGTCTCTCTCCTGAATGGCGCGAAAACAAGCTCCATCAAACCATGGATTTTGGGGAGAGAAAGATTTAGTTGAAGATGGAATGAACCTGCTCATCCCATCAGTGATTACGGTCCCCACCTTTTCAGCGGTGACCGAAGCATCCCCCGAGTCAAAGCAGGTTTCATTCCAAGAGTAGTTAGCCAAAAAACAACGCAATGCCCCCAATTAGCACGATTAAAGTGCCAGAAATTACGTTTAGGGCATGGAGGAGCTGCTGGAGAAAAAGTATTGTAATTAAGAGCTACAAGATTGTGGTCAGAGTTACCAATAGGAGGAGAAATGGTGTATTTATAACCTGAAGGAGTAGTGGTGAAACATAAATCAAGCATATTCAAAAATTGGTTAGGACGATCTGGAATATGTGTAGGTTCCTTAATTAACTGTTCCAGATCGTTGAGAATGCTGAATATTTTGGCCTCCTCCTCGCCTGCATCAGTGTGAGAGGAGCCCAACCACTCAGTGTGGTGTACGTTGAAATCCCCTAAATAGAGAACCTCAGCATTTGGATGGGAAGAAGTAACAGTCTCATGAGTAGTAAGATAGTCAAAAGAACGTAAAAATCTGTCCCATTAGGGGAGCAGTAGCAGAAACACAAGCTAATGATAGTAGTAGGGAGAAAGATTTTTAGCCACAGAACATCGAATTTAGGAGATTCAAGAATCTCGAGACGCGTTACAGGAGTGTTTATGTTTACATAGACACAGACTCCACAGCTTGCCAAAGAATACTTCCAAAGCATAAATACCTTAATTAATACTTAATAGTATATTATTGTAAAAATAATAGGATATACCAACTTACAGTTTTAATACAAATATGTATATTTTTTATAAATTACAGCGCTTATTAGGCCTACTTCTTATATTTTTCACTAGTTACAAAAGAAGCAAGTTCAAGTAACGAAAGAAGTTAACGACTCATTGAACGGGCAACAGTCACTATCTTTTTCTTCTTCAGCGAACCAATAAGAAATGAGATACAAATAATGTCTTTTATTTACTAAACGGGATAATAATCGTGTAAGAATAAACACATTTTGAGCCATTGAGAGGAGCGTTTAGGAAATTTTGGAAAAAAAAGTTTATCTGTTATCGAAATCGAATCTAATACATTTTAAAATCTGATAAGAAAATATTTTATAAACTCATAAATTAAGGTAACGGTTAACGGATGTAGGGGAAAATTTTAACTCGTTAACGTTAATTCACAAATGTAACTCGTTAATAGTCCGTTACTTCTTTTTGAAAT
>JABUQX010061089.1:10000-29317 GCA_015478945.1 Trachelipus rathkii | reverse complement strand
TATCTCTCATTTAAGACCCTTTACTTCACATCCACACATTCCTCTCTAATATAAGCGTTCATTCCTTCATTTTATCAATTCTTTCACAATTTTCATGCCCCTAAGATTGTCCATCTATGAACACATTGAACTTTAGTCGATGATAACGTTGTTACTTGTTCAGAGATCCATTAGTCTTACTACCAATACTAACACAAGGTACAACATTTGAGTCACCCTTTAATCATTAGACTAAAATACTCTAGCGCACTGCTAAGACTTAAGACTTAAATTCCATTGACATTACACCACGATTTATATATTCCATATCTATCTATCTATCCAATAGCTAGATTCAAGCATGGACACTCTACCATTCCATGTCACCACTGATTCCGCTACACGAAGAGAAGCCGGACGCACACCCCTCCATGATCATCCGTGTCTCCCTTCTCATCCACCATGCCTAACGGATATTATAAACTCAGACACTTGCTCACTGTCTACAATGACTTCACCCACGGACCAACCATCCTCAATCAAAACCATTACCTTACTTTATTCTACGTTTACTTGCAATGCACCTCCTTTAATACCCTGCCATCATCTCATCAGTACCCTCGATCTCAACCCTCTTCAGATTCGCCCAATCAGATACAAATATCGCATGATATAAGGATAGGGCACCTCCACTAATCTCCTTCTCCACACATATCTAACACCATTTCCTTTGCCATCCCACCTCGAATCTCATTTCTAACCCATCCATATACGCAATTAATTACCAAAGATACATACACAACCCTGTCTTACTCCTAATCCCTACCATCACATTACACCACTTTGTATCTATCCTCCTCTCTGTAACATACTTTTTGATTTCCATTCAGCAAGCCTACCACCAAAAAACCATATCGCTAGACACCCATTAACGTTCTGCAATGATAACTCTATATACGCCTGTATGCACATCGATTAAATCACTGAATCACATGTTATTCATTCATTCTCCCTCATTTTCTCGAAGGTGTTATGAGATGCGCGATATTGCATGTTTCTTAGACCGAAAGAGTTTTGATCCCACATTCCTCTACCATCCTAAACGCGGAACCGCGTGATCATGAAAGGACACAAATACAGATTGCACTTCGTCACGGACACTCGACGCAACGACCTCATTTCGGAAGACAAAAAATGATAAGATTGTTTGAAGAAGTGGAATGCACACCAGCGATAATTAAGAGATTTGTCTCGTTGATACACTTCCCACCAAACAGCTCAATAAGACGTACCTATTCCCCTGTCAAAGCTTCCTACAGTTCCCTATTTTCACTTTACCCTTATCTAAGGTCGACAAAGAGAAACAAAGAAAGGGGATACAGACCGAGACTCTGAGAGAATAAAATGGAAAGTAGCGATTGAGATGAGTTTTGAGTGACGACACTGGGCGACCTGAGATGAATTGATAGGTCGGAATTGGTTTTGTCTTAAAAGGGATGATATATTATGGTACGCTGTGTTAGTACTATGTGAATATTCGAACGCTGCTGGAAACCGAGAAAACCAGCTGAGACTTCGTGGTTCCAGTAAATGCCATTTTCAATTCCCGTGTAGGAGTGATAATGATGACGATTTTGGCAGATGGGGCCCGAAGAAGGCAAAGGTGCATAATAACTGGAGTTGCAGCGGGTTAACTATTATTGGAAAAGGGACTCGATGGGTTGCTTTGAGCCATCATACCACTGAGAGCTTCACAAGAATAACTCAAGTCAAGAACGCCTTACCAATGACGCATAGTAACCATAGCTCAGAGGGTCCGTCGCCTGTTCCAGTGATGCGTCTAGGGTGTAAAATCGTTCCTTCTGACTCGGATTCGATCGCTTCGTATCGATTCACATAAATTATTGGATTATAATAACGGGGCACCCAGATAAGTTAAAGGCATGGGCAGTGATTCTTTTCTGAACTTGTTTCGTAATTATATCTTATCACAACCTTGTTCTGTCCTGTCTGATATTTCACCGCAACCTTCCCAATCATTCATGCTTAAGGACTTGATCCCTATTTGGCCCAGGTTAGGCAGCACATGCACACCATACAAAACCCGCCTTCTCTCCTAATCATTGCACTCTTTATTCACTCGCCTTCCTGACAAACTCACTTTCTCTCCTCAGACATTACGATGCACCGACTCAAATCACTTTTTCTTCTTCGGTTCCTATACCAACTGCACCTGGTCTATTTTCGCATTAGTCTTCCACTCTAACACTCACTCTCTCACTCTTATAACTCATCTCAACCTATAATACCAATCACCGCATTTTCCGACTCAGACTCCGACTATATGTTAATTAGCCTACTTATCATTTATTTCTCTAAATTTACCATTACAGCCTTAGCCACAAACTCTCTAATTATCCACGTATCATTCTACCATTTTATTCTATCCTCACACCTAGACGTTATGCCCCTGTAGTGTCCCATACTGAACCATTGAACTTTGAGACGTCTATTATTCTATATTCACAGACAGAATACTCACTACCAGTATACAAAACACACGAACAACATAATTTCATCAGCAACTCTAGCGCTTATCTCAAGACTTAGTCCTTTATCATCCACCAAGAATTTTTCACCAGCCACCCTCCTGCCATGCACAACTTTCTCTACTACACTCTGCATCAATTCTTTCCTTTTCCAATCAATAACTATACCTAAATTATTTGAACAGACCCACCTGCTACCAGCTTGACTCACCAATCTCATTCATCTATAACTTCACATGATGGAGACTATGTACTACATCCACACCATAATCCTTAACTTTATCTACGATTTAACTTTCAACTCCTCCTTTTAGTACCCTGCCACATCTCTCTACAAATCCTTCTCAAACTCTCTTCAGAATTCGCCACACAAAAACTTTATTTATATATAGACTTTTTATATTTTTATACTAACGTGATAAAAACTTTATACTTTTTCTCGGCAAATTAGGATATAATTATTATAAACTTACTATATTATATCGATGATATATATTTTCATCTGAATTTTTTAATTTATATAACTACTTTCTTATATTAATAAAATATTCCTATATTACTATATATATATAATAATTATATTTATCTGATCTCTATATATATATAATATATATATATACTATATATTATATAGTTTAGTATAATTATTATATATATGATTATATATATATTTAATTTCTCTATATAATTATATATATAAGATATATGTAGATCATATAATTATAGATATATTACTATTATATAGCAATATATATGTATATATACTATAATTAATCATATATACCTTATATTATATAATATATACTATTATATATATACTATCTAATATTACCTAATATATATATTATATATATTATTAATAATATAATAATTATAGTTATATACACCTGTTATATATACTATAATATATATTTACATACAATACTATATATAATATTTATTCTTCATTTCATCTCTACGCAATTATTACAATACAATTGTTCGTCAGTAATTAATTTATCAACTAATATTTACAACTCATAATTAATATTATATTGCTATATATATATAATATAAGTTACTCAAGTTATTTATATGTTATTTCTAGTTATAACAGTAAGACAATATTTATCATCTATTTATATTATATTAGGTTAACGTAATTATATTATACTTGACTTATATACTCTATTTTTGGTGAATTCTTCAAAGTAAACTAAAACTTACATTACTACATATATATATTTATAGTAATAATAGTAGTAATATTATCGCTATATTATATTATTTAATTATTACTATTATTATAATAATATTAATACATATATATTATATATATATATATACTTAACTATATATAATTATATATATATATTATAATATATAATCATTAGTATATATTATATTATATAAGTATACTTTTAAATATAATAATATTATTCTATATAGCTATAATATATAATTATATAACATACTTTATTAATATAACCCTTTTCCATTATTCTCATCTCTTTATTCTCTTATATATTATTATATATACATAATACTAATATTATTATAGACTATTTACTATATAGTAAGTTATTCTATACTATATCAACTCATTAGATTATGAACGCTACTTCAGCCATGTTCTGTCAATGCTATTATTCTATGGACAAGGGAGAATTTCTGATTACATGTATATATAGACAATATTTTCGTTTCTGAGTAAACTCCAGCGCTATACACTTTCGTATATTCACCTTACCTAGTTAACTCATATACCAAAGAGTCTCCATGCTCATCAATTATTTGGAAGTTGGTTTATTCACTATACCTACTTAGTTTATGTCAGTTAACTCTAGTTAAAGTTCAAACTTTTGTTAATGTAATATTTAGTGTAAACACATTTTCAGCTTATGATCCTTCTAGGTGCAATAAATATTTCGATTCTCCTATTCCTTATGGATGTTTATCGTATGCACAAAACCACGATCTGCATATTATAGTTTGGCGAACCTCTTACTTATGTACTTGGACGTCGCTCGAAAGCACTCGAATAGTGTCTTAGAAATTGTACCTTAGACCTAATCGGTTTTCTGTATTGATATCTAGTTCGGATTATTATAATTCATTACTGAATATCTTACATTCTTTACCTAAAAGTATACAAATTTTTCTACCTTATTGTTCTTAATCGTATTGCATCCATAAAATTTGTAAAAATAATTTTGGACTATTGTTTATAACTTTATATATTTCACACAGGCAGGTTGATGAAGGCTATTATAAGCTTATATGTCACTAACTCAGCTAGTGACATATAAGCATAGGATTTTAAATGGTAGAGAACTGCTCTTCTGCAATTTTATTTCCATAGATGTCTGAAATCTAATTACAGGAAATGATTATGAGATTTAATAGCAAGCAACCATACACACATTCTCACGTCCTTTGTGCTCAATATGAATGAATGTAGTATAGAATTGTCATAATATGTGGTTGTCCTCTCTCTTTGTCTTATTCTAATAATTTTAAAAGTTACTGATAAAATAGCTCTTGATATTCTTTACTCGCTAATCAAGAATTACTTTTCCATATGGTATATTTTTTTCTTATATAATTATTGTATTGCTCTGTACCCCCAGGCACTTGGTGTATCGCCATAAATATGCATTCAGTTCCGCAGATACAAGATAATTTTCGTCCACTCCTTTCATGTTCATCGACTTTCTCTGGAGAAAAAGTCAAAGTGGCAAGTCTCTATAATTACTACTCCTTATCCTTTCATATGTAAGATTAGTTTGTATTATATTTTATGGAGTTCTATGTTCTTCTGTCTACCTTACTCTTGTTACTTATTGTCACTCTCATACTCCCAATCTTTCTTAAACTTCATCATACCTTTAGACATTCAACCAGCGCCTTCTTTAACTTTATGAACCGCTTCACCACCTCTTTCATTCCACCCATCCTGTTACATATCTTACTGCTACTTTAGCCATCCACATACTCCTTTTCATATTAATAACTGTTCCTTCATACCCCAGTCTTCAATTTTCAATTCATCCCATTTCCTGCGAGTGTTTTATTACTTATCCTTTACCGTGGTCACTAATTTCACTCTAATTATGCTACCCACTCTTTCCGACATTACCTTCCTCCCTTCCCAGCTCCAACTACCACTTTTCCCTACGTAGAACAATATATCTGATAATCCCATCCAGTCGCAACATTAATAATATACTTACATTCTCCTGCTTCACCAACACAAACAATCATATAAAACCATCTGCCTACACATTCAGCTCTAGGGGGTTATACTTATGGGATATCCCTTTTTAAAGAATCATTTAGCTTACAACATACTCTCTCCTCACAGACGTTTATTTTTGGCATTACCTTCTAACCCATTTTTGTCTTTTATCTTTGTCCGAACCCCACAAAACCACCTTTAACGATCTCTTTCTGATTCACCTATCCAACTTTAGTTCACCCAACACAATCCCCCAATCTAAGCAACCCCGGTCTAAACATCATGCAGATCTAGCCCAGATCATGCCCCTCATCACATTCCTAGATGTAGCCTACGTCACCCAACTCCTACCATTTAACGGTAAATTAACCATTAAATTCTAAGTTACTAACACAAAGTCTCATCTAACAATTGATCAATTGCACACAACACACACCATCAACCAAGCCATCATTTCTCATCTTGGTTCATCCCCGAGCAATCAATTTCCCTTTAAAACTATTCACTCTCCCCTCCCGCTCCCCTCTACCCTCCCCTTATATTCCCTCTGATTTCACCATCGTCTCTACCCTGTTGCCGAAAGTGGGAAGGGCAGACAATTGAAGCATGCAGGTGAGTGAGGGTATTAAATCAGGCGTAATGAGAACCCCGTTAATATAGGGAAGTTATGAATTTTATGATATTGGGTTGATCTTGTGGTCTTCTGTGAAGCCCCCTCCAGTTTGGACGATAGTCTTGAGCGTCTGCTTGTTAATATTAAATGTAACGGTAGCCATAAATATTTATATTTAAAGTGATGTTATTTTTTGACCATATTTTTTTTTTTTTGGTTTATCACAAGATTTTTAAATTGTTTTTACATTTTTCTTATCAAAAGGACCACTTAAATACAAATATTATAAGAATACTAACACTAATATAAGATGGTGTATGTGGAATTGTGCTAATTTATAGGGATATAGGTAGAAAGAATTTAACAAAGTAGATGATGGCCGGGATAATTGAGCTAGATGTGTCATCGGGAGTAGGTTTAGATTATACTAGATGATATATAATAAATAACTAGATTAAAATAAATCATATTTGAAATATGCGTGTTGAATATTGGATGTTGGTTATGAAAGGAACTATTTATCCGAGCGAAACAGTGATTGAAGTTCTAAGAAGATGTTTGGAATTATATCAGAAAGAAAATAGAATACTAAAAGGTGCATAGGTAAGAGAAAGCAAAGAATATTAAATGTAAGGCAGACGAATAAGGGAATAGGGAAGGCTTTCTGGAAAGGCAAGCGCGAAAGGTTATAATTAAGTGGGTAAGATGTGGCCAGGGAATTGATTAGAAGTAAGAAATGAATTAAATGATGTTGTGCTTTGGGGTAACTTGAGAAAGAGATGTTGATTGCGGGTATGTGTAGAAAAGGATAACTTCTTTAGATAAATTGGACTAGCTAACGTAGCGTAAGTGGAGAGAATGGTTGGGAAGGTTTTGGTTGATGCCCCCCATGGCCACGTTGCGAGTCCTACCTCTGAAATATTATCGACCAGATGCGAAGGACAAATAACAGTATTTGTGACATGACTTTGTGCTTCGCTGTGTGGCAATCTGAAGAGAGTTATTGAGATGATTTGGTGTAGCGACGAAATTTCGCTCAGTAGGGTGATGTATATACAGGGAGTGGGGATTTGTAAGTTCCACTTTAAAAATCTTGGTTTCATATAACAAAATAAGATTACATCCAGTTATGTTAAACGTTGGAAATCTTTGAACCTTACATCACACCTTCTTACCTTCAGACATAAACTCTTGAGAATTCAGGATTATAAAGATCATGCATTCGCAACTATGTATACTAAATGTCCAAAGGTTTGTGGTACTTGGCAATTTAATGTTGAAGTAATTTAATGATAGCTATATCAGTCTCGAATTGTAGCTAGAGACGGGGTCTTACATGAGGTAAGCTCGTTCGATTAGTTAGCCTGTGGTATTGTATGTTACTTTAGTAGTGACGTATTTTAGGTCCTTTGTTAACAATAAGACGTATAAGTCTTAAAAATTCAATTTGAGTTAGTTCCGAGGATTGGAGCCAAAGGTAAATAGTGATCCCTATATGGTAAGGGAGATAGGAGAACTTCAGGAATTATAGGAATTTAGGTATTCTATATGATGGACAATCTTGAGGATTTTTTTTATTTTTTTTTTTAGGGATAATCTGGTTCTTGGTGAATTGAATAGAATTTTACGTTTCAGACATGAGGACCGGTGATTAATGCTGATAGCTTGGTTTGTTGAGGTAACAAGCAAAAATGCGTTATGACGATAATAGGTATAGGGTGGAATGGTTTCCTGGTAATTGTGATTGATTGTGGTTGCTTACGATATTTGAGATGATGAATACATCTGGAACGAAATAATTGTCAAAACATAATGTCCTTTTAAGAATAGTTGGATTAGATACAAATTTGAAATAGAGGGAAGAATGAAGAACGCGTGTAAATTAATTTATGTTATTTTTTTATAAGGTAATGTTGTCATTAAGCTGGGCTTTATCGTGATCAATAGGAGTTCTATGTTTTTTTTGGTATGTTTTTTTCTTATTAATTATATATTTATGTTATCTATTTATGTAAGTTTATTATTTAATTTTGTTAATATTAATAGCTGATGAGCAGTTGTTTTGTCTATCTTTCATTATATATTTGTTTTTCGAAATTTTTGTATTTTTTTCTAATCGCTATCTATATATTTCACTCAATCAAAACTATACAGATATAGATTCCTCATATGATACATTTCCCTATCACATCTAACACACACTCACACCTCATCTTCCATAAATTATACACCGAACATTCACTTACAAAAAGCAACCTTACTCAACACATCCATAAACGGATGATTTTGTTTTTTTGTTGTGGCCGAAGTGCTGAGTAGAGTTGAGAGTTTAGGAGCAGGTGTTTGTTTTTATTTTGTGTTGTGTGGTGTTTTTTTATAAGTTTTATGAATTTATGTTAAAAGGAATATTTAAATTGAGTAGTACTCCTCATGTAGTTAGTAGAATGTGAGCAGTGGATACTTGTTTGTGTTTATGTGTTGGTTTGTGATGATTTATATTGTATTTGTTGTTAGGGAAGAGTGTGTGGCTGTGTGGTTAATTGTATCGTGGTGGACTGGTGTGGAGTAAAGAAGTGATTAGATCGTTGATTAGTGTTTCATTGTGTTCGTTATTTGATCAATTTTTTATTTTTTGCGTGTTTGTGAAATAATTGGAGATATTGAGGAGAGTGGTGATGAGATGTGTGTGGTAAGAAAGGGTGGAATGAAGATGAATGGAAGAGATTATTAGTGTTTTGGTCTATGGTTGAGAGATGTTGATGTTTTTGGTGGTGTTGTAAAAAGGGTGAGTCGGTAAGGATCGATTATGTGGGCTGGAGTTATGAGGAATTGTGAGTTTGGGCTAGTAGCATAGTAGATGTCTCAGATAGAGGTGGATGCTGTTGTTGTGATGGCGGTGTATGGTTGTAGGCCCGGGGGGGGGGGGCGGTGGGGGGTTTGGTGTGGTGACACCTGCAATTAGGATGGAATTCCTTACTACATCACCATAGTGAGGTGTCCGTCTTTTGTTTTTTGTATGTTTGTTCTTTTAATTATGTTACCAGAGGGCGGTAAGGTCTGGCTTGTTTCGGACTTTTAGTCATATTTTCTACAGCCTTTTCGCGCATGGTCACGCACCTTACCCGCGCTTGGGGAAAAGAGGAAATTAACGAATAAAAACTACATTCAAAAGCGACTGAAAATTTTATGATTAATCACTTACATTTGTACATACTAATTTAGGTAGAAAAAATTGAATCTAAGAGTATAGGGAGACAGCCCTTTTATTAACTTTTACATAGTAAAATATCATTAGAAATAAATTTTTAAATGTTAAAACAACTAATAAAAACCAACGCAATAATATCGTTCTCTCAAGTCTGACAATCTATTATAAGTAAAGAAAATTGAATTTAAAATAAATATCGAAATGGGGAAAATTTCTTCCAAGAACATATCTATTCTTCACTCAAAGGGTTGATTACTTTTTCGGAGACGCAATGTTCCAATTATCTTCAGATGTCATTAATTTCTTTTTGCTTTTGGTGACCATTCGTAGAGTTTTTCTATTTAGAAGGTGCTACCAAATGGGTTCTATTCTGATTTGAAAGAATTTAGAGAGAGGAGCTTTTGATGAATACAAACTTAGCTTAGTATATTAATAGAGTTTGAGCATCTCCTTATCACTTTGCTTGCGGCTTACTCTTGCTGTAACGGGTTACTGTTATGACTTGCTTTGTTAAATGTAATTGGAATAATACTACTGATTATTTGCTGCTTAGGTATTGGCACCAGTGTATCTCTTAACCGAGTGTGTTCATCAAATACAGGCTGTAAAGCATATCCTGCTTGCACTAGAATTGAGAGGTATTTTATTTATTTTTGATATCGTCTCAATTTTATAGTGTAAATATATTCAATATTTTTATAACCCCAATTTATTAATTGGATAGTTATTTTTTTTTTTTGTTTGAACTCAATTTATTGTTGATATCCGTTTACTACATAAGTGGACACATCCACAATCGTTTTTTAGACTCTCTAAATCTTAAATTTATTTCCTAATGCTGGATACAAGTCTCTCGAAGCCATTAGGTTCTATATAAAAATTTCGGCCATGAATATCATTTAAACATTCTATAAGAAATAGATGTTAAAAAATGATTAGATTCAACATATATCCACTTCATATTAGTACTACCTTCATGGGTTCCATAAGTTTCCATGGTGACTTTGCTGACTAGATTATTTTAATAACAATAGCTGTTCCGTCTAATATAATGATATATCTAGGATGATGTAACAAGAAATGAATGTCTCTGCCAATCTTTGCCTGAAAAATTATTTATATTCGAAATTCGATTTTAGGGTTGTATGAATTGGAGGTAACATGGCACTGGGATCAGCATTATTAATATTTTAAGAGGTTGACATGGCAATCACTGTTTATCCTGGTGTCGTCCATTTATATGTTCAGTTTTTGATTTGAACATTGTATTCAGACATTAAAGATGCATAACATATAAATTCAATATAAGTAGCAACATGTTTATTATTATATATTAATACTTGGATATTATAATTTAAAGACCTTCTTACTATTGCAACTTAGTTAGATCTTAATCTTACGATAATTTTAATATAAAGTCGTATAGATACGTTTAAGATGAAATCACATTACTCAATATTTTTCAAAACATATTAGATTCTGGCCAAGCCATACATAGAGTTGCGCGCTTTTCACAATTTTTATCCTCATCTGACGAAGCTAAAAACAGTCTTTTTTTATTTTCTCCTTCCAAGATTTTACCAGATTCGAGAAGATGCACATGTTACCATTACTATGATGTGTTTTTATTGACTAGTATGTAGGTAGAGTAGGTGAGGGGCCATGTACAAAAATTTACTGTTAGGTAGCTTCTTCTTTATATTTACTATATTTATCTTTAATATTCGGGATAAATATATTATGTAAGTACTTACCCTTCGGGTACTTGGGTACATCACTTTGATATATGACTATATTTAGCAACTATAGTGTAGTAATTAAATATATGTTTTATAATTCTTATATATATATATATATATATTTATATATTATATATATATATATTCCTTACTTCTCTCCTTTATATATTTCCCCAAGATGGATAAAGTGCGTAGCTATGAATGCGGAAAAAAAAAGACAGTAGAATGATATTTGACGCAAGTGCAAAGAAAGCCCAGCTTACCGCCACCCTCCGAGATTATCATTAATTAGTGGAACTCGTTCGCAGTAATAACAATCCACCGAGTATTAATGGACGCGAACGGACCCTCACTATGGTAGCATCGTCAATGTTAAGGGTTCATCCTTGGCCCAGGTAGACCACAACCATACCCCCTCACAAAACCACGCATCTCATATTGTTAACACTTTCTTCTACCGTTCTCACAAGAATCACATTTCTTCCTTCAAACATTCGTTTACGAACCAATCACATTTTTCTTCGGTCTCCCAGCCGGTCGGTTCCAAACACACTCAACAATCACACAACGTAACAAAATAACGTAACCTTTCAAGGACCAACCATATAAAATTACTTATCATTTATTCTCTCATTATACCTTTCTTCACACCCACAATCTCACATATGTTCTATTCCTCATTTTATCATACTTCTCACACCTAACACACACCTCTAAGATTGTCCATCTAACACATTGAACTTTAGATTTATACATTCTTAATATCCGGAACCATTAGTACTCATACTATACAATATAACTGTAACAAAATACCCTCATGTACCCTAGCTAACTCAGAGACTTAAGTCCTTCATCCCAACATTTTAATCTGCACGCAACCTTCTGCCATTCACAACTTTACCTGACTACACACTCTGCATCATCCGTTCCTTCTCATCCAACATATACCCTAATATTTAACATCAGAACTGTCCAGTGCTCACATCTAACTATTCCACTGGTGACTTATCCTCACAACCATGAACTTACTCTTATCATCGCGTTTACTTTCAAAACCCTCCTTTTTACACGACCTGCCAATCTCCTACCAATCTCCCAGACTCTATCTTAGTCGCAACATGAACCAAATCATCCTATTATACTAGTTAGGCAACTCCATTCTTCCATCATTCTAACAATTTCCTGCAACCACTCGAATTCATTTACTAACACATGGTTGAAAAGCTGCAGTGATAGAATACAACCATGTCTCACTCCTTTCACGAACCAATCACCATTGACACATTTATTCTTACCCGCTTCACTATCGTCAGTGCCATACTTATTGTTCCCAATTCATGAAGCCCTAAACCAACCATATATCACCTAAACCTGCCATAAAGCTTCCTATTAAACCTCTATCATACGCCTGTTGCAAATCCTAAAACTTCTAGGAATGCTGGCATGCAGCCTCGGAGATAGGAACGGGATCGCCTTAAACTGCCTTTAATTTTCGCGGAAATTGTTTAATGAATCGATAATGGGATACATGGAAGTCAGAGATTAATGTGAGGAGAGGGAGAGAGTGATAGATTATTTAGGAAGGCAAATTTATTTGTCGCTGTGACTGAAACAAAGATGAAAGAAAATGAGGTGTGTGTGAAATGTGTGTGTGTGCTGGTGTTGCAATTTTGATAGTGACTTGTCGGTACGAGATAGGGTAGATTTGTGGTGTAGTACGTGAATTTATGGTTAAATTAAGTTTGAAATGGTAAAGTATGTGTGGTCGTGCACGTATGTCCATCTGAGGTGAAATGTTGGAAGAGCCACATTTTTGGGATAATTGAATGATGTTTTGGGGTGTGAGTAGGAGCTTTAGATTGATTGTGTGGGGACCTAAATGGTTGGAAAGTATCAGAAAAGATGCGTATAACGTGGTTTTGGATGGTAATCGGAAGAAAATAATATGCTAGAAAGGTGATGGACTTCTGTGAGGATAGAGGTATGTGTGTAAGTAATATTTCTTTAACCAAAGTATCCATAGTTATACTAGAGTTGATGTAGGTAGAAATTTGTGGAAGTATGATTGATTTTGTGTTGTGAAGAAGGAGATGTTAGTAGTGATGAATACGATAAGGATAGATGGATTATGGATATTATGTTGTTCTACGTAAACATTAGTTAGTGGACCTCAACAAATTTGAAGTTTGTTCTCTGCGTTTTGTGTTTCTTTGTTTTTTTCAGGAATGCGCTGTGTATGTTTTGATGTTGGATTCAAAAACAGAAAGCACAGACACGACAAACCAAAATTACACATGAGAATACTCGAGTATTATCACAATGGAAGGAGAGAACGTGATACGAAAGTGGCGTAAATTAAGAGTGAGAAGTATGGTTAACAACGTAATGAATATAAGTATATAAGACACTCGACAAGTAAAATCTTTCATGTGAACGTTACATGAACAAATCTGGGTAGCAAATGAGGATAGCAGTTATAATAGTGCAAGGAAGTATGTGGATGTGCATAAGTAGGAAAAGAATGTTAACAGTGAGTGTGGGAATGAGAGTGTGCAATCGTTAAAAGTAAAAAGAACGCGTGTTTAATGTTTAAGGGCTAAATGATGAGAGTTTCCAAAGAAAGATGTTTGGAAGCTGCAATGAAGAGGAAAAAAAGGAAACTAAAAGGTGTAGGAGATATATAAGTAGTAATATGACAGTTTGAGAGATGATGGGACTTTAGATGATAGGATGCTATCTGGAAGAAGCGCGAAAAGGTTGATGAGATAAGGGGAAACCTGTTTAGAATTATGAATAGGCATGGTATGGTGATTTTTAACTGAATGAAATGATTGTGGGGAGGTGAAAAGAACACTTTGAGATCTGTATAAATTAGATAATGAAGGTATAGTAATGTAGTGTGGTTGATGTGAAGAGGAATAGCATTTGGGATGATATTCAATTAGCAAAAGAGAATGGTTATGAGTTATATGAGAAAGTTGTCAAGAATGGTAAATCTCCATGGTATAGATGAAATTACTGGTGAATGTCAGAACGGAGGCCGATCGTGGTGATGATTGATTTATGTTTTCTAATAAAGCGTTTATGGGGGATTATTCCGAGGATTGAGAGGAGCGTGAATAGACCTCAATAAGGAATGGTTAAGGGAGATCTGTATGATATATAGGGAATTTTGCTAATTGAGTGTTGTAGAGAATATTCTTATATTTTAGTCGGGAAAGGTGCGTCGAGGAACTGTAAGGACTCATTGAGTGAAATGGAACAAGTGCCTTTTAGGAGTATCTAGGAGTGATTAAATCTTATACATTGAAACAATGTCGGAGATAATGAGGAGAAGAGAATAAATATATTTATTTTTATAGTTTCCTTTAAGCACTATAAAAAAAATAAAAAAAAAACAAAAAACAATGTAATAGGAAGCCCTAATGCATGTTTAGTAAGTATGAATAGACTTATTTGGGATGTGTATTATAAGGAGAGAATGGGATAGAGTGAAGTGAAGAATGTAATCGCATTATAGATGAAATTACTTGTTATATGATCTAAGAAACTGAGCGAGATGGGTGTGTGATTGATTTGATGGTTACATGAAGCTTTATTAGAGAGTATAGTTCAGGATTGGAAAGGAGACGGTGATTAATACCCTTATATAAGTAGGAGAAAGGAAAGTAGAAATTAGGGGAATAAGTTTATTGAGTGTTAGGATGTATATGCTGTTTTTTGTCGAAAGGTGCGTCATGAATGAAGACTGATTGGTGAAGAAACAAGGGTGCGTATAGAGTGGCGGTAGAGGAGTGTGGATCAATATCTTTAATTGAAAAAATGATTGAGAAAATAGGAGAAGAAGAATAATGTATTAGTTTTATGATTTGCATACAGGCGTTATATAGAGATAATTGAGAGAAGTGTACTATGCAGTTGTTACGATCTATTAGTGTTGGTGTAGCTTCTGATGATCAAATATGTAGACCGATAGTGTAGCGACAGAATGTGTAAGAACAAATGGGTCAATGGTGATGGTAGATTAATAGCGGAGTAAGACAGTGTTGTGTTATGTCTCCTTGTTTTATTTCTTTGTATATGGATGGTGTATGAAGAATTGATGTGGGCAGATGGCAGAAATGTTTAGAATGGTTTTGAAATGGAATGAGTGTGAGGGTCCCTACAATTATATGCGATGATTTGGTTGGTGGGCGATCTGAACATGGTTGATGGCATTTGTAGAGAATTGGAGGTTGTAAAGAGGGTTTGAAGTAAACGTAGATAGGTAAGGTTATGGTGTTGAGTGAGACAGTCCTCAGTGTGAATTATGTTGATGGTGAGCAGCTGAGCAAGTGTCTGAGTGTAACAATATTTATGCAGTGTTTTAATCGAAAATGAAGTATGCAGAGCTTGTAGTAGGAAATTGGCATCAGGAAGGTTGCTGGTGCAATTATCGTTGGAATGTAAAGTGACTAAGTATTGAGTGCGCGTGAGTCTTATATTTATATATTTGTTTACCTGTGTTTGTGTCTGTATATTTGAGATATGTCTGGAATAAGAATATAGATCGTAAATTCAATGTTTCGAGGGACAATCTTCAGGCATGCCTAGTGTGAATTAAAGAATTAATAAATGAGAATAACTTATTTAGAGAGATGTCTGGTTGAACAGAAAGGGTAAATGAGAAATAAATGAAAGTATGTAAGAATGGGAAATAATTTAAATATGAATGAAGTCGGTTGTTAAGCGATGTATGTGGAGAGTGTTTGGAACGCCGGCTGGGACCGAGAGAAAGTGGATGGTCGGTGAACGAAGTTGAGGAGAGAAATGTGGTTTGGCAGAGGTCGAGAATAAGGGCGATAGATAGCGAAATAATGGGGGGTTTTGTATGGGGCATGGTCGTGGCCCACCTGGAACCTGGGCCACGGGATGAACCCTTACATTGACGATTTACCATAGTGAGTGTTCGTCGTCGTCCCATGAAGCTCTAGTGGTGTATATTTCTGTCTGTGGACGACTCTTCACAATTTAATGTACAAGGAGCCGTTAAGAGTGGGCTTTTCTTTCGACTTTTTTCATATTTCCTACTGCTTTCTTTTCCGATGCTTCTAGCGACTTACCCCAATCTGAAGCAACGAGAAGATGAAGAAGAGAAAAGATTATATATATATATATATATATATATATAAATAATATATATATATTTATATATTTAATATATATATATATATATTATTATATATATTATATTATAATTTATTATATATATATTATATATATCATATATATTTGAGATGGGGCATGATCGGATGTAACAACAGATATTCTAAAAAAATATAATGTGACAACAAATACAACTGTTATTGTTAATAGTGTAGTGCTATTAATCTAAATCTTCATAAAATACTAATAATTAAAACATTTGTTGCATATTATCAATAATCTGTCAAAAAATGTATAGCCAAGTAACCTACCTGAATGGGCTCTTTAATATTCATGTCCATCAAACATGTATGCTCGATCAGTGGAAGACATCGTTTTTATAATTACGTTGGTCATAAGTAGATTCAAGTATTCCAGCAATGTTTACAAAGTACAATGAGAATCGATTTCAAGGGCCTGAGCAGTCGAATTAGGAGGAGAAGCAAGAGGTATACTAACCACTTCGTATACCTAAAATGGTAAAGTATTCGTTTTTAAAAATTATCGTATGGACCACAATAATATCATACCTGTTACAATATGTAAATTCACAAGGCGGAGTTTCGTTCCCATGGTGCGAAAGCACTTCCACGTTGTTTCTTTGTAAAATTTAGGCTGTAATGCAAGCCCCTGCGCTTATCATCCCAACAATATTATAAAAAATAAACAAAGTAAGAACTATAAGATATGTATTATAACAAAATGAATACTTACACGTTGCCCAGGGAAAGCAATTCAGGGTTTAATGGTAAGTGGGCTATCCTTCAAGCTGAGCATGCAGATATTTTTCCCTTTCTCAATTTAACGGGCCAGATTGTAAAGGCTTTTTCACCCTGTGTAAACTTTTTCCTCGATTTCTATTTCACATACGGCATTTGAGATTCTAACAACATAAATATAAGATAATTTATTTATTTATAATATTGACTTTTCTTTTCAACAGAAAAATTACTTAACATTTTAACTTATAAATATAAAAGTCAAAAGCTTAAATATAGTATGAAAAATACGTTTTAATATAAGTAGAAAAATTGGGCTTTCCTTCATTCTAATGTATATTACACAAGGCCCTTATCAAAGAAAAAAATTCTGGGTACTTGTCCTACTAACGCTTACACATTTGGTTTAGAAATGGTTTAACTTGTATAGTTTTTCACATGTCTCATCGGATTTACCTTAAAACATAAAACTCCAATGTGTAAAATCAAGCATAAGTCAAAGTCCAAATGATTTGCTAATTTCACTTATTATTATAACTGAAATTACAAAAGACTCATTAATATATACTATAATTTTCATTCTACTCATAAAAAAGCGCGTGTTTACTGCTACTACAACTCTCGATTGAGAAGAAAAAATTTTTTGAAATATATTTATACAAAAATAAAAAAAAGAAAAAAAATCAACATTCGGCATGTATTTTGGATTAATAAATAAATACTAGCAACAATAATAGGCAAGTCGCAAGAATAAGCAATTCCCTTAATTTTTTTTTTTGACTTTCCGTTTTTTTTTTTATAAACTTTTAAGAGTGGACAACGTGAAGCAGCGCCTCCTCAGCAGAATTATTAACCTTTGGTCAACAAAATCTTGGTGAATCAAGATCGTGTTCTCTGAACATGCTGCTTCGGAACTTCCCATTTTCAATATTCAGTAGATTTCGTCTGTTATATTTATGCATTGATAAGTTGAAGAAACTTGTTACCACATACAACATGTCAACACCCGATAGACATAGAGCAATAATAAATCATTATATAAAAAATATTCCACCACTTCCAAGGTATAAATATTAAAGAACCAGGTCGTCGGGGATCGGTAGTTTTGAAGAGAGCGGCAAGTCGGGTCGAGATTTAAAAAGGTGGATAGGGTCCGTAAATTTTAAGTGGAGTCGGATTGATCAAGCCGGATTTCATAAGGTGGTCGGAGTCGTAATTTGTCAAGAGTCGGAGTGTGGATCGTATTTGAGAGGTGGACGTCTTGTCGGAAATTTTGAACCGCTTAAAAACCTTTAAGGAAACTCATTTAACCTGTCTATAAATGCTGTAACTATTCTCAGGACAACTCCATACGTATATATTTTTTTAATAGAAAAATTATTTTCCTTAACAGATGCACCGAAATTTTATGAACAATAATTATCAAATCTATTGTTTCCTGAATATAGCTCATTTTTAAAACAAATTTTTAAAAATTAACGAGAATATAATCGTGCTGGTCTAATATCGAAGCTCACCGCTAAACAATGTACAAAGCGTTTACCTCTAAGCCATTCTGGCAATTATATTAATAGATCTAAAAAAATTTTATTTCAGATAAATTAAAATATCAATTTTAATCTACATAATACATCGTACCTTTTTTTGAAAAGAATTCATGATAGCGCGATGAAATCTAAATATAAAATATATGTGCCAGATACACTGGAACTACGTACAACCACTGAACTGAGTGCCAGCTCTCTCACATCTGCTACTTATCGCCTCTCTGATCGTGTGGTGTGTCTCTCCCTACCATGATGCATCCAACTTTTTCTGATGAATTAAAAAAAGCATTCAGTTTAAATAAACCTAATAAAGCTTACATAAGAATAATAAAGATAAATATATAACGTTACTTGCGAAAATCTTTTTTCCAAACTATGTAATTTACGCGCGTGCGTGTGTTTTTATTGGAATGTAGCAAGTGTAACAAGTAAAAAAAACAATTCCTTAGTACTGTTTTAATTCTTTATCTCAATGAAAATTCTATTTATTTAAGATTAGCATAAAGGCAGCTACTGTTCATTAGCTCACCTTATAAATAGACAGTTGGTACATGAAAGATTT
>JABUQX010061089.1:0-7500 GCA_015478945.1 Trachelipus rathkii | reverse complement strand
TCTCTTCGCCTCCTTTTTCCATCCTAATTCTACCCTGGACGATTCTGCATTCCTCCTCCTACTTCTCTCCTCTCAGGTTTCCCAATGTCTTTACCGTTGGATTACCACATTTGATCGGGTGCATGGATTCCTGAGATCTATGAACGCAGGAAGGCTAGTGGTCTAGATGACATCTCCCAGTGTTTGAGCGGTGTGTATTCTGAGCGAGCTCCTGTCTCGTTCAAACTCTACTCTCTGTATGTCTTATACTAATACTTTTCCTCAGGGCTAGGAAGGCGCGGCATATGTCCAACCGAATTCCCGAAAAAGAAGGCAGCCGCTCTGAGTCCTTTCTAACTATCGCCCTATAGCTCTCACTTTGTATTCTAAGATCTTTGAAACCTTCTTCTTAACTCTCATTTCCGGGATCATCCGGAGTCTCATTCCCTTCTTTCAGATTCATCAGTATGCGCTTTCGTTGGTCGTGGTCAATAGTGTGACATTCTTTCCTATCTACTGATTTATGGTATTCAGCCCTTAAGGGATCATGCGGAGTCTTGCAGCGTGGTGGCGCTTAGGACATATCAAAGCTTTTAGATCGGGCTTGGCACGCAGTCACTGCTCTCTAAAGCTCCCTTCCTTTGGTTTTCCATCCTTCTCTTTGCTTACTTCTTGTCAGGGTTTCTCTCCGATCGCTCCATATCAGCACTGTTGATGGAGCGACCTCTTCCTCACTTTCCTGTTAATTGTGGTGTTCCGCAAGGCTCAGTCTAAAATCCTCCAACATATGTTCCACTTGGCTTTTCAATCAACATTCTCTTCCTTAGCCTGAATTATGGGCGTGATCCAACATTATGTTCCACATCTATATAGCCGAATGACTCAAACTCTCCCACTCTTCTACTTCACTTCAAATCTGCTCCCCTCTTGCATCTAGAGTTGCCCTCTCGTCTTCAGCTTTCCGATTCTATTACTTGTCGATCTGGGATGGGATTCCCGGTGGGGGCCACCGCAACCTTGAAAATTCAACCTTTAAAACCCAACTTCTCACATCTCCCTTTCAAAAACACCTCCCAACTTTCTATTTCCTTCGACGGCTCTAAAGTTCTCTTCTGTTAACAACATAAACATTCTTCTTTGGTCCTAACATAAACAATAAATTGTCTTTCGGAAACCTCATATTTCAATGGTTGCTAAGGTGGCCTCAAAGAAAATGGGAGTATTCTGTGTAGGTTGCGGGAATTTTTTACCTCATGCACAAGCCTTACTCCACGTTATATAAGGGCCCATTCATTCGCCCTTGTATGGGAGTACTGTTCTCACATTTGGTAGGGGCTTCCGGCTCCACCCTTTAATTGGATAGGGTTGCTGAGTCTAAGCTAAGAGATTAATAAACTGTCCCCTACTTTTCTAACTCTCTTGAACCCTCTATCTCTGCGATTACGTGGTTGGCGCACTATCTTCCTTTTCACTTAAGTACACAACGGAGATTGTTCGGGGGAGTTTGGCCAGCTTCACAGCATATCCAACCTCCATTGCGTCGCCCTCCCCGCAATACAAGGGGTGCCTTGCTCTCGCATGAGTTTTGCCGTGAGTATGAGAGACCCCAGACTTGTTCAGTCTGTTGGTGCCTCTTTCATTTCCTGCTACTTCTGTTCTGCGGTGAAACTCTTTGCCTTCTTCTGTTTCCAACAATTTAATCTTCCTCTCTTTAAGCCCACGTCTGCGCTCACCTGAGAGATTTGCCTTTGGCTGGGAATTGGGTGGGTTTTTTTTAATGTGGGTTATTTCGGACCCCTCCTTGAAAAGTGCTCGGCCCGTGAGTGGTGGTTAAACTGTAAAAAAAAAAAAAAAAAAAAAAAAAAAAAAAAAAAAAAAATATATACAAAATAATATATATACTAATATATTACAAATAATATACTATAATATATAGTATAATATATACCTATATATAATATATATACCTATATATTAATATGTATATATTATATATTTATATAACTATACCTATATATATATATATGATATATATATATTATAGTATATATATATATATACTATATATATATAGTATCTATATATACTATATATATATATACTTACTATCTTTATATATATATAATAACTTATATATACATATATATATATCATATTACTATAGTACTATATATATATATATATATATAAGTACTATATATATATATATACTATATATATATACCATATATTTATATATTATATTATAATTATATATAATATACCTATATAGTATATAAATATAGATATTATATTATATATATATATATATACATAAATACTAATACTATATATATAATAATATATGATATATATTTATTTAATTTAATATAATTTATTGTATATATATATTTTATACATTATATAGGCTTATATGTATTACATTAACAGCAGAATATCATTTTTTCAATCAGATATACTCAAAAAACTACAATAGCTACAGGGGAAAAAAATACATTGCTTGGAATGCTGGTTCCATTTTAGTGCGGAAAATGCTAAAAAAAAAAAAAAAAAAAAAAAAAAAAAAAAAAAAAAAAAAAATAAAAAAATCATATCTCAAAAAAACTTACAATAGCTACAGGAAAAGGAATACATTTTGCGGACATGTATTCCCAAAATATAATATAATTACTATATTATATATATATATAAATAATTATATATATATACTATATATACTTATATATAATTATATAATATATACTATAAATATTATTATTATTGATATATCATATATATTATATATTATTATATATATATATAATATATAATATTTATATATATACTAATATAATATATATATATCATATACATAACAAAAAAAAATTATTATACATATATAATATTTATATACATCATATTATATATATTTATATAGTATATATACATAATAATATATATCTATATATAATTATATAATACTATTATACTATATATATATATTTATATTAAATACTATAATCAATATACTATATATATATATTATTCTAGATATATATATAATATATATACTTTATATAATATACTAATATATACTAATATATATATAAATCACTTATTATATATTATTATAGCTATAATATTAATTACTATACTATACTATATACTATACTATATATATATAATATAATATATTATATATATATATATATATATATATCCATATATATAATATATATATCAGATATATAGGCTTTAAGTATTTTTCATTAACAGCAAAATATCATTTTTTCAATCAGATATCTCAAAACTACAATACGCTCACAAGGGAAAACGAAATAATTCGGCTCCAGCTCCTAGAGTTTGCGAAAATGAAAAAAAAAAAAAAAAAAAAAAATCATATCTTCAAAAAAACTACAAATAGTCTAACAGACGAAAAAGGGAATACACTTTTGCGTAATCTATGGATTAAAACTTCTTAAGCTTAGGAACCAAAATGTAAAAAAAAATAAATAATAAATAAATAAAATAAATATTGGGTATTTTTTTTTTTAGGAAGAGGGGACGATTTAATAATAATATATAATTATATATATATATAATATATATATATATTATTACTATACTATTGATATACCAACACACCCCGCCAAACACCAGACACGAAAGCCGAGCACCAGCAAACACCTCCGCCCACCACCCCGCCACCCCCCCACACCCCCAACCCACCCCACAACCACACACCCCACCACACCCTACCACCACGACCACCAAACACCCCCCACCACAGCCCACGACAGCCGCCCCTCCCACCAGCCCCACACACACAGCCACCAACCGCCAACAACCACACCCCGACCAGCACAACAAAACGATACCCACCACCAACCTTGCAGACCATCATCCACAACGCCCCAACAACCCACATAGTAGTACTATAGTATAGTATATATATATATAATATATATATAATATATACTATTATATATATAATATTATTTGTAAAGGTATTACACCGGCAATGCTACGGGGGGCCGAGCCGAACGGGAACACAGGAGAGGACGTTTTCCATACCACGTAGGGGGAGGGCGGAGGAACCCCGCGACACCCATATACCAAAGAGCAGGGGGTCCGGAGACCCATCCACGAGGGGGAATATCCTACCCCGAGTTCCCCGGCCAAGGCCGAGAGACCCACGCAACTGCCATCGGTGCGTATAACCCTTGGGGCTATTCTTTAGTAAAAATAAAAAAAAGCAAATTCATATTGTAGTTTTTGAGGTTTTTTTTTTTTTTTTTTTTTTGTTTTTTTTTTTTTTTTTTTTTTTTTTTTTCGCATTTTCCGACACTAAAATTGGCACCAGCATTCAGCAATGTTATTCCTTTGTCCTGGAGCTATTGTAGTTTTTGAGATATGAGATAATAAGTAATTAGACCATTTGCTCTGCTGTTAATGTAAATACCTCCCATATATCATATATTATTATATATAATATATAGTATATTATATATATAAATATACTATATTATAATATATATATAATATATATACATATATATTAATGATATATATATATATATATATTATATATATATAGTTATATATAATAAATTAACATATAGTATATAATACTATATATATTATATATAATACTAATATATTATATAATATATACACTATATAATATACTATATATATATATTATATATATATAATACAAATATTTATACTAACTAATTTATATTACTATACCCGATATATATATAGTATATACTATATATATATATATTACTAAATAATATATATATATATATCTAGTATACTAAGTATATATATATATACTATAATATATTACAATTATATATTATATTTATATATATATATTATATATATATTATTATATATATTAAATATATATATATATATATATATAATATACTATATATATTAATTATATATATTATATATATATATATATATATTTATATATACTAATATATATATATATATCACATAATAGTATATATATACATACTTATATATATATATTATAATAAATATTATATATTACTAATATATATATATATATATAGTATATATAATATATATATATTATATTGATATTATATACCCCATCAGACTGCGACAAATCCACGATCCATTATATAATATATATATATTATTACTATATATATATAAAGTATATATTATATATATATATATTTATATTATAATATATATATATCATAGATATATATTATTTAATATATATATACTATATACTATAATATATATATAAATATAATAAGATTATATATATATTTAGCGTATATATATATATATATCTATAAATATATATATAATATATATATTATATATTATAATATATATTATATATAATATATATTATATTATATATATAATTAGTATTATATATTATATGTTATATGTATATATATATATATATATAATAATATATATATATATATATATATATAGTATATATATACTATATATATATAAATATAATATATTATATAATAATATATATATATATATTCTATATATATATATAATAATTTATTATTATTATATATATATATATACTGATATATATATCAATAATATATATAATATATTTAATAATATATTATATATATCTATATTATATATATACTATATATATATATATTATTATAATATATTAATTTATTTATTTTATATATATATATTATTACCATTTAATATATATATATACCTATAATATAATATAATATATACTACTATAAATATAATATTATATATGATATATATATAGTCTATATTCAGTACCTATATAGTATATATTATATAACATTATTATATAATATTATATAATATAATATATTATATATATATGTACTATATATAATTACTATATATATATGATATATATATTATATAGTATATATAATATATACAATAAATATATATATATAATTTATATATTATATAATATATATATATATAATATATATTAATATATATATATATAGTTAAAATATATATATATATCATATATAATATAATATACTATCTATACTATATATTTTCCATCATATATATAATATATATCTATATATATATATATACCTACGAATTATATACTACGTATATGTATATATGTATACATATATACATATATTGTATATAACATATATCATATATATAGTATATAGTCCCCCCCATATACATATATACTATAATATATTATATATATATATATATAATATATATATAGTATATATATATATATATATATATGAAAGAAATTGCTCAATACTAAAATATTGAGATATCTTTATAAACAGGATGTATCAGATCATAATATAATTATTTTAATATTATTTCTGGAAAACCATATTGCAACACTATAAAATCAAAAATTATATTTATATTTTATTTTTGTAGGGATTTCCAATATGGTTCCGATATATTATCATAATAATTAATTTTCTCTTTGCTAGGAATTTCCAATATTTCACAATATTTTTGAATATTTCACAATACTCTTTAAACAAATAATATTTTTTATGTAAAAGACACAGCATATGAGATCTGATACAAACTGAAAAACATCCGGATCACCCACTACTTAAGGCGAGGAGCTACCCATCGAAGTCATTAATTCGGAAGCTCCAGGAGAGAACACAAAAAAATATTAGGACATAAATTAGCAGTCTAATTTTATAATATTTTAGATAGTTTAGATGAACAAAAGTACGTAAGTATCTGGAGGAAATTGCATTCCATTACTAAGTAATTTTATTGATATATTTTCAATCTCAAAGGAAACTCGATTTTAAATAATTATATATTAGTATATAATATATATTGTATAATAAATATATATTAGTGATGCAGGTAACATCCGCATCCGCATCCGCACATTATTAAAGATCCGCATCCGCATCCGCATCCGCGCTTTGCCCTCCTGATGCTGCTGCGGACTGTTTATTAGAAGCACATTTATAAAGAGTTATTTCAAATAAAATACTTAAATGAATCTATTAAACTTCACTGAATGAGTTGAAGGCATTCAAAAACGGCTTCGATATTCCAATTCTCTTAATTTTAGCAAGAATTCCACTCGCGGATATACACTCATATGATGGAAGAAGTATTGCAAAACCTCATTTGCTTCCGTACCAGTTGAATTCCAAACAGTTAACATTCTTATATAATGTGGGAAATGACATCACTATCACACTTGCATACTTTTGAAACCACTTAGAAACTGCCAAAAAACAAAATCACGCGCTCTAACAGCTTCTGTCCCGATCTGTAATACCAATTAACCTCAAACGCAAGGAAGCAGTTGAACCATCTTCAGAATGAAATTTATGACGGTTTAAAAAAGAATGAAAAATGGAATTAACAATAGAATAGAAAAAAGCTTCTTGTTCTGTGGAAAATTACATGACCTTCATACTTTCTGCAACTACTAGATCCCCTTTGAAGCAAGTTTTTGTGACAGAGACTCATCAGAGATCTCTCTTTCAA
>JABUQX010061088.1:62500-90577 GCA_015478945.1 Trachelipus rathkii | reverse complement strand
AATATTAATTGAAGTTATCTATGAAAGATTCTTTTCTAAATGAATGGGAATTTTTAAAATTTGAATAATGATAAAAATAATAGTATTCCTTGAGGATGAATATGAAAATTAAAATGTATTATATGTTTTTAAAAACTACTTATAACAGGAAATGGAAGCTCTAATTTTTCTGCAAAAGATATGATAGTAAAATGTCCAATGTTACTGTGAAAGGTTCCTTAGATTTGAAAATGGTTATAGGACATGACGAGAAATTAGTAGTGAAATTAAGCAGAAGCGATAGCAAGCATTTTGCCTACATTGATATGTAAATGTTGTGATTGAGGGCAAACCGCTGTTTTCCCTAGGTTACGACAATAATCGTGGACTGAATTTCCCAAAAAAAAGTATAATTTTCTTTGGAATACCGAAAAAGATAATTATTCGGTGTATTGTATTTTATTCGGACGGACGATTCATTATTAAAAGGAATGTATGTTGGGAACGGAATTAGCTTATATGAAATAAATTTTTTCATTTGAAATGAATGGAATTAGTTTAATGTAATTAATTCGTATGGGTAAGTGGTTGATTTTATAGTCCATGAGTATGTCAAAATGAATGACTATTGTTTGATGCTTCTAACTGGATAATTTGGATGTAGTTTTGTGGTTTTCGGTGCATTTCTAGTATACATGTAATAAAAGATGGTGTGATAAAGTTGGAGTCATTAGTTATCTTTGTTTTTTTTGCTAATTGTAATGAGGTGATAACTAATTGATGTATCATTGTAATACTGTTAATTGAATGTTCAACCTAATGTAAGTATGATTTTATACTACCTATACTGTTGATTGAGTTATGTTTATGGGTTGCAAGTGATCTGTGTTTTGAAATTCAATTAATTTTTGTAAGTTATTTTGGAATTCTGTTAGTGTTCGGGTATTTGACTTTAACTTGTTCTTTTAAGTTCATTGATTAGTTTAACATTTGAAGTACTCGCCAAATGTTCCTAAAATATTATCTTTTTCCTTAATAAATTTAATTTTGTTTATAATTAATCGCGTTACCAAATAAAATATTAAGCTATATCTCCTCCCAATTCAAAAGCAGCTCTTTGTATTTTGTTGGGGAGTGAATCCATGGAAGCTTTTAACGTTCGGGCAATTTAAGAGATGTTTACTCTGTAGTTCTTAATACTAATGAGTTGAAAATTCCCATTTATGTGCCCTTTGATTTATTGAAATATAATAATTATCATTAAGCGAGGTTAAAAATTTATCTATTAAAGTATTCTATCATTTTAGTGGTTCTTATAAATAGTAGTTTTAATTTTTGATGGGCATTCCAAAGAAACAATCAGGTCAAGATATCCTTCAATAAAATTTTACTTCAGCCGCGTGAAGATGAATACAATATATACCTGGCATACTCACGTTTCTTCATTTATCGTTAGTGGAGATTGCCAAGCTGCAGGTTATAAGAGTAACGCAAAGCCATGTAACATTTTCGTTTCAGCCTGAAATGATTATTACTTTTATTTAATAAGTTTGGTCGCCGTTTCATTTAAAGGATAACTAAAATAATGAATTATAATATTATAAATACTTTTAAAAAGTCCCGTAATTTTACAATATATTATTTAAAATTTAATTTATCAATTTGATGTGGAGGAGATTAGTTAAAATGAAATAAATTTTATGAAAATGAAGAAAATAAGCTAGATTTCTGATAATGAAACTAAAATTCAAGTAAGTTTTGAGTGTCATTTTGAGAGAGATTAGTTATCATTCAGGGTTTATATTTAAAATTAAAATTAAAAATTAAAGATGACTTAATATTTTATTAAAATTCTGGATTTATTAAATCGGAAACAATACTTTAAATTAGATTAAACGTTCAAAATGCTTAATATTTAATATAAAGCTGATTATTATAGCATTGAGAGCTAATTCTTAGATTAAAAATCAAAAGTTTAAAAAGTATTTAAATAATTTTTAATACAAATCCAATTAATCATTATGTATTTCTAATGGTTTCTTAAAGTCTTTTCGATTTTTTATCTAGTTGTCTTTTAAAATAAAAATATTAATAATGAAAAAATATTTTATATTTAAAAAAAAAACTATTAAAAATAAATAAATCTAAAATAAAAAAGTTCAAAATTTGTTTTTTATTGAATTTTTCAGTTAAGATATCTAAAATTCGACATTAAAGGTATTTCTTTTTCATTTACGTCTTGTTTATTCGCAGGAAGAATAACTGACCCCTGGGGGCCAAAAAAAAAAAAAAAAATTCCGAGATACGAAGAAACAGCAACGATATTAATAATAAAATATGATAATAATATAGTAAAGATATGAATAGTAAAATGAACTTGAAATATTAAAATGTGAAAATTTAATGGAAAATAACTTAAATTTAATTTTAAAAAGACATTGTTTCAAATGTTTTTACTGTATTTTATCTCTTAGGAGGCAAGTAGTAGAGCTTAATACTCGCGCGTTACTTCTAAGTCGATCTCCAATGGCCAAAACAAACTGGAGGTCTTTGTAACCGTTTCAGGCAACTCCTTTGTTGTTTCCATACTTCATGGTGCAATATTTGGTAGAGATTCATTGTTTCCCTTTTCCTTTGTCTTGACTCCTTGTAACTCTCAGTTCCACATCCCTCGGACCTTTGAATTGCTGGTGAGGTTTGTATGAAGGATCAATTCTTTTTTTTTGGTTTTCTTTTTCATTTACCTCTTGGGCCTTCAGACGTTGATATATCCATAAAATCTTCTGGAGGTGTTCATCATCTTTGGGAAGTGTTTCAGCGGAACTTGGCACATTTTCCCTTACAGTTTCTTCTGCAAGTTGGCGTACCAAAGTATCTTCTTTTTACTTCTTCCTAATACACGGGCTGTTTACTCCGTCGCTCAGGAACTATCGAAAATATATTGAAAATCCTCTTGTCCTGATTGGTGACAAAAGACGGCCCTATACCCCTTACTAGTTCCTATTTGGTTGGAGTAGAATTCTATCAATCACTTCCTTTAGTGAGTATCAGGTATGTACTTGGTACAAGAAGTTTGTGTTTCTACTGGGGAATTCGTGCTGATTCTTGTTGTTGATCCTCTTGGTATAACGTTTTTGTTTCGTTCATAAAAAAGTTCAGGGTAATCCAAGAAGAAGTAGGTTGTGATAGATTCGTTGATCATCTTCTTGTGGTCGACTCTTCAGCGTTCCACTCTTGTCTTTCTATTGTATTCTTTTGGGAAGTCTAATGTTTCTTGAATGAGCATCAGGATCCAAAATCTCGATATGTATTAAAAAGAAAAATTGAGAAGAGGATTCTGTGAAGTAAAATAAAGCATAATATTTTTACTGTCCCGTCGAACCGGAAATAATTTTGTGTTGAATTTGAAACATGAAAGTCAATAAGTTTATTTTGGCCTTTTATTTTGATTTTACAATAAAGGACCTTCAAACTTTTTGTTCAATTGTGACTTTGCTCTGGCTTCTTTATAGCATCTCACAAACAAAACCATAATCGCCTACTTTTAAAATCTCTTGTGTGGCTGTTCGTGTGCTGCTGTTCATAGCTTTAATTGTTTCTTTTCAAATTTTCTCTTTGCTTAAATCTCTTAGGCTTCCCATTCTTTCCCACTTACGGACAATCTTACTTTCATGCTGAAATGTGAATTTTCTATCTCAGACTTTATTGTAAATGGAGAACATAGTCAGGGCATCTCGTAGGGAAAGTCTCTTTATATATCCATGTAGGGACAAAATGTGGAGATGATACCCAATCGAGTCTATTAAGTGTGAGTGTTTGATATTATGGCTGATTTTGAAAAAAGATAGTATTTGACAATCTCTATGCATTGATGTTTGACCAAATGGCGGAGGAAATTTCTATCATCCGCATTTCATCTTTCAACTACACCCATTTCTGGGCTGGTTTGTAGCAGGCAGAATATTAACCTTTTGTGGTTATTCCTCCAAGCTTTACATAGCTCTTTTAAGGCAGCTGAGGTAAATTCTGGGGCATTATCCGAGGCTAAAATTTCTGGGCTCGATAGCATCAGCTTCTCTGCTTCTTTCTTGCGTAAAGCTTTGACAATTCTTGGCTTGTTCTTGATTTACTGGCGACTAACTCGCAATACGAGGTCAAAAACGATCTCTAATACGGAGAAATTGTTTTGGGCACCTCTGAAATTGAAACATGTGGTTGGGAAAGTTTTCCTATGCTATCCACGTGTACTCTGGAAAAACGGTGTATAGGGCAAAGGCCATCTGTTTATTTCTGCTTTTGGAGAGGCCTAGGACCTTTAACTTTAGCACAAGATACGCACTGGGAACAGTACTCCTTAACTAACTTACTCAGATGAGGAAAAACGTATCTTTCTCTAACTCGTTTTTTCAGTCCTTTGCTGTCCTCCATGCCACTTCCAAGTGAAAGGGAAATGCAATGGAATCAATATTACTGGTAGATGTCATGCTATCTGGGACCCTGTTATTACATAAGGTTCCTTCTCTTGTTGCATAGTACAACACTTTCTTATGGAAAATGTTGTGGATAAGTATTGGGTTTTCTTTAGCCTACTTTACTAATTCTTTTAATCTAGGGCAAATTTCTTGTTTTCCATATTGAAAGTTTCTGTCGTTTAAAATAAAATTCTTTCTTGAATTTAGATCGTTTCTCTTTTCTCCTTTAAAGAAGAAATAACGTTTGGAGCCTTTGCTGGGTGCCTACTCAAATAATCATGCGGTATGTTTGTTTTCTCTGTTCTTATATTTTATAGTTGGTGAGAAGCTATTTACACAAATAAATTCCAACGGGCCAATCGTCCCGTCTGTTGCTTATTGCGAAAAATATAAAGCAGAGAGGTTTATTTTCAGTTAATATGGTGATGTCGTAACCAAACTTCTGGTATAAAAATGTTCATTTTTTTAAAATGTTCTGAAAGTTAATGTAACGCCGACAGCCAAACATTCCTTTTCTATGGTATCGTAGTTTAATCACTGCCTCTTAACACTCTTGAAACGAACGATAAATGGCTTTTCTTTCCATCGTCCGACAGTTGATAAAGAACTCTCTTATTCCATAGTCACAGGCATCTGTACCTATAAAGAATGGTTTGGAATAATCTGGAAAAGTTAACTGAGGTTGAACAACTAATTTCTCTTTAAGAGCAAATGCTTTTGATGCTTCTTCCTGCCATTCAAACTTAATATCTTCTTTAATTAATTATATAATGGTTGTGCAAAGTGCAAAATCACTAATTAAGAAGCGAAAATTAAGAGAAAAGTATTAACTGAATAAGATTTGTAGTTTCCTTTTACACGTGTTTTGGAGGGACGAAACTCGTTCATCTGATTCTATCTTTGCTGATCTGGTGAAATTCCGTCTCTTCTTATTTTAAATCCTAAATATAGAGTACTGAAGTCTGTAGAAAGTGACATTTTGTCAATTAACTGCTTCAAATTTTATTTTCTCTAAATGCTACAGTAAAGACTTTCGTTAAGGTTTTCAAATATGTTCTGCTTATTCTTTCCCATTTAAGGATATCAATCTAAATACCGAACTTGGGGCAATAGGTCCTAAGTAAGGTTTTATTTAACGTGACTTGCATTTCCTTGCATAGGTACTAGGGGCATTTCTATGCCAAATAATAATCTGGTTGGGCAGAATAATCCTTTTCTTGTACGAATGCCATTAATGTTCTGTGTTTTCCTCTTCGACTTTCGAGCTGTAGGGAATGATATAAGCAATTCGATCAAGTCACAGCTTGAAAAAAATGGTACTGCCCCTTGGACGAGAAATTCGTCTGATGGAGAGGCAATGGATACACATTCTGGCCACACTGAAAGAGTTAGTACTTATAGTCTATTTGCAGGGACACGAGGTTTGTTGATTCTTCTTGGCCACCAACAATAGGGTGGAACTATGGGCGAGTAAACAAGCTTTAATAATATCCCTTCTGCAAGTGCTTCGTCTGTTAAATTATCTATGTCTTCCAAGTAACGATGTGGGAGACGATTACTGTTTTCTAAAAATAATCTTTGGAGAATCTGGGTAAGTTCTATTTCAAACTTCTGTATGGGACAAACAGGAACTTGCGTATCGTCTTAATAAGCAATGACGTTCCTATGTATTCCATTAATAAGCCAATAAGTTCTTCAGTGTTCTGGTTTCTGTAAAATAGATACATCTGCATCTTCTTTACTTAAATTTTCTGTTATAATCTCTCTGTATGCATTTTTCAACTGTTTGTCTGACAGATTCTTTGAGCAGGTTACTATACAAGTAGATCCTATTTGCTTATTTTCTGTAGCAATATCAGTTTTATTAAAATATTCTTTTCCATTAATTTTTAAAATAGGATGACATTTCCCTATATTTTTATTTCTTTTTAAATAAAAAGGTTTGTCACTCAAGGATTAATAATAAACTTAAAGATCACTTCATATTATGTTCGTCTACTGGGGCATACAGTGATAGGCAAAATATAATTACCCTAGGGAAAAAAAGCAGGTGTTAACAAAACTTCTTTTCCAGTTTCAAATGCTCTTTTATTCTCAGGTCTGACTTTCAGTAACCATAAGAGTGAGCAGTGCCATTGTTCTTCTATTAAAAACAATGAACTTCTTATTTCTTTAATCTGCTAATTAAAGTCCTTTTCTTTACTGGAGGAAGTTGTGAATTTTCTTCGTTTTTATGTCATAGGTCTATTTTTCTTTATTTCTATATGTCTAGACTTTTTCAATGAGCCTTTATTAATTTCTCTGTTTTTGTAGGCTTTTTCAATGAGCCTTTATTAATTTCTGTCTTGGTAGGCTTTTCAATGAGCTTTATTAATTTCTGTCTTTGTAGGCTTTTTCAATGAGCCTTTATTAATTTCTGTCTTTGTAGGCTTTTTCAATGAGCCTTTATTAATTTCTGTCTTTGTAGGCTTTCAATTGAGCCTTTATTAAATTACTGATTTACAGTCATTTCTGTAATTATTTATTATTCGCCAATTTTTGGAATTTATTTCTATAATTATAAATTATATCTTCGTAGTTATCTTTTCATGCTTGATTCAGTTGAGGAAAGTAACTCCTTGGTGTGGCAAGAGATTTTTACTTTATGATTCATTTATTCCTCTTCTTTAAGATTTAAATGTGATGAAGAAAGATCTATGGTTATAGGTAGGTTAGCCAAAAGACTTGTACCTAATAAAAATTCCATTCCAACTCCAGTGCTTTCCAGTGTTTACACACTAAAAAGTAGATGGGTAATACTGTTTGGTGTTAATAGTCTCAGATAGTAGATTCAAACTTCCCTTAGGATGGGATCATCTGTGTTCACCCTTGACTATAATACTAAGCCGCTTTAAGAGTAGTTTAAATCTTCTTTCTTTTTTCTATTTCTTTTAATCTATCCAATGAAATCAAACAGGTCGTGCTCCCTAAATCTAGAAGACTATGAACTTTAACTTCGTTCTGACCTTTCAATGGAGTTAAAAATATTGATGCAAAAAATAATGACATCCCAGTTTTGGGGGTCTAATTCCTACACCAAGAAAGCTGGATGTTACTTAAAACATCTCTCTCTTTAAAACTTGAAGATTTTTTTAATTACTGTTCTATTTTCCCTTTCTTCTTTAAATCTTTGCCTTGGTACCTAAAAATTTCCTGCTCTTCAGAGAGATCGGGTTGTAAAAAAACGCTTCATTCTCTTCTTCTTCATCTTCGGTTCCAGATATTTCTTCACACTATACATTGTTGATGGTTTTGTATCAAAATGACTCTTGTTGTTTCTTAGACTCTTATCCCTTGATAGATATGCTCATTTTTGGGTAAGGTTTTGACTTCCTGTATTTGAATCATTTTTATCTCGACTTTTCGAGCTTTAACCCCATTATCAAAATCAGTGGGGTTATTGTATGGTATTATCATGTTATTTTCATTTCTTTAGGGATCCACACAGGGGCATATTCTTACAATTAGACGTCGAACCCCTGGCGTGGAATTTCCAACATATATTCGCAATGATGTTGTTTTTCCAACCAGTTTTTGGCATGATGAACCGAGAGCAGTCACATCTTTAGACAATTGTCCATTGACTTATCTTTCTTTACTGGAAAAGTTTCTTAACTATTCCTTTATTAAGTCTTATATTTGGAGAAGGGTTGTCCTTTTCTCGAAAATTTGGAAGTTTTCTCTTTATTTCTCCATTCCATGCTCTTTTTCTCATGGAAGAGTTATACGTAGTTCTTTCTTTTCGAAACTCATTGCTATTGTTGTAATTATTTTCTGTATAAAATACTCTAGCTGTATTTCTTCCAGCTTGTTCTGCTCTATGGTTAGTTTGGAATAAGACTCCTTCTTCTATCTGACTAAGTTTCTCCAAAATTTCTACTAAACTTAAGTCAGGATTAAAGATTTTCAGTACTTTCTCTCTTAATCTTTTATGATCTCTAAGTTCTTCCATACTCTCTAATATCTTAGTCCTAATTAAGATATTTATTTGTTGAGAAGTAAATCCAAAGGAAGTGTCGATATCGATGAGTTTCTTTTGATACTCCCACAGGAGGTTCTTCAAGTCCAACATGAATTCAGTGAGAGTTATATGTGGCTTTCTTCTAAATTTCATGAACTGCTTCAATAAACAGAAGATTGTCGGCTTTTTCGGGCTTGAGAAAAATCTTTAATTGGATCAAGAAGTCTTCTAGGTTCCTGCACCTAGAAAAATGTTATCTTTCAAAAGATATTGTCTGGCCTCTGATGTAAAGTCAGAAGATATGGTAGTCTTAGCAAAGTCTATTTTCTGTTGCTCAGTTATTAGGCCTAACGTACGTATTTTCTCATGTAACGTAGTTAGGTAATCCTCAAATTTAATTCCTACCCAGACTTGTGTCTTGGTATTTCTTCCATACAATTTTAGGTCTTTGGGTATTTCTGGAAATGCAGGTGTAAACGCATTACTTGGGTAATATCCTCCATAAGGGGGTCCATATGGATATGGATTATACCCTGGTTGAGTTGTTGGATGGGGCTGTTGCCAGCTTGTTGAAGGTGGCTGCATGCTTAAAGGATTATTGTAAAAATATTTTGGATGGCCCCCACGGATTCTGTGGTTGACTTCCATATAATGTTTCATTTGGTCTACTCTGACCCCAAGTTTCATTAAATTCACTTCTATTATTAAAAATTTCTGTTTGGCCATTCCAGGAAGGGTAAGATTTCTTTTTATTTGAAGGGGGTGTAGCCCCCGCTGTCTTTAAATGTATATTAAAAGTATTGTCCAAAACACTTGTCTTTTGGAGCACCTTAGGTATTTTTTCTTTAATTTCCGTCTTTCCTGGTTGGTACCAATGCCATGCTGTCTTTTGCTTTGGATCGAAAGACATTGCATCTATATTAGAAGGAGGTAAATATAATGGAGGAAGTCCCATATCCTTTTGTGTGGGTACCTTTATCTTGGGTTTTGCTCCTGTATTTATCCCAATGTTTTGTTCATCAGTAGTCTTCATTTCTGTTATGTCATGTTTTCATCTTTATCTTATTCTTTCTGTGTTTTGCATCATGTTGCTCTTCTTTATTTATATCATCTATGTTTTCCGTCCATGTCTCATCCATGTTCTCTGTTGAGTCTTTATTATCTCCTTCAGGTCCTCCTGAAGCTCCATTAGGGTCAACTGGTCCGGCTATAGCCCTTTGAACCAAGTAGCAAAGAATGAGAAACAATGTAGAAAATATGAATACGGTTAAGACTATTGTTCAAACATAGTCATGATTATCTTTAATTAATTCAGTTAAAATATTTATAAAGTTTCTGAATTATTAAACAATCCTACTTGTTGTGTTGGATTGTTAAGAGACTATAAAGTTTTCTCAACTTTTTTATGTCGCTCTGTTTCTATTGAGCTGTCTAATACACTAATACAAATCAAAGTTTCTGTAAAATATTCTCAAAGAAAATATTTTAATTCACTGAAGAGTTTTAAAAATATTTTTTCAAAAATATATTCGGAGAAATTATTCAAAAGGAGAGATGATCTCTAATTATTTTAAAAATTTCTTTGTTTGTTACAAGAAAATATGTAAAGTTCTATTTAAACTCAGACAAAGGAGTTTATAATGTTATAATTTTGTGTATTGTTAATAAGATGATCATTGACTGATGAGAGTGAGTGATATTGAGATATATTAATTATGATATTGTGTATAAAAGAATGCCTTGCATTTATGACAATTAAAATTTCAGTATATTAAACACGAAGTTAATGGGTATATTCGCTGATATTAATTGTTAAACACTGTTAGAATGTTAATCACTGGATTAAATTGTATTTAATAAAATTTTGAATTCGCATTTATATTTCAATATTTCTAAGTTAAAAAATAAAAATATTTTTCTATCAAAACTGTTAAAAAAAATATCAAAGTTCTATTTGATTGATTTCTATTAATTAATTTGTTTCTGTAATGTAGAATAAGTAACTATTCTCTTATATCTGGATCGAGTGTACTTTTAATGGTAGTAGAGACATGGTCTTTCTTGGACCCTTATATGTCATAAGGTTGAATATGATTCTTCATTGTCTCTTCTGTTCTTCAAAATATTGTTCTATGATTTCTATAAATATATTTTTCTAAGTTGGTATCATTGGTTTATAAACTAATGATACCAAAGAAGTATGGTAAAAAGAAAATTGTGTAAAAGTATCTGTGGTGATGAACGTTTTCTAAAGGGTATTTTGGGAGTGAGTTCACTAGAACAATGTCTAGAAATATTTTAGGTCAGAGGTAGAAACAAATTTTCAAATGATCTGGGAACAAAATAGAACGCTGCAATTTCTGATGTTCGTAGGTACAAAGCATTGTAAGAACAATTTTCTTGTTCTGTGACCTTGACCTTTTTTATTTTGACCTTTGTCTTGGTGAGCACTTTTTGAGACTTGAGTGACCTTGATTTCTTGAGGAGTGACTTTTTCTTATAAGAGGATGACCGATTTTATTTTTCTTGGTGAGCACGATTTTATCTTGTTGACCTTTTCAGAGACTGGGGTGACTTTGTTCTTTGACCTTTATTTTGTTCTTATAAGGATTTTCTAACGGTTTTGAAACTTTTAAATTATATAATTTGGTTTAAATCACAAAAACTTTAATAATTAAAAAAAAAAACACACTATATATTTAATAAAAAAAAAAACTATTAGTATTATATCACTAAAAAAAAAAAAAAAAACACTATGGGCATTTTAGTCACACAAAAAAAATGAAAAAGAAACCAATCAATATTTCGAAATTTTGACCTTTTTGAAATTTTCTATAGGTCAAAGGTCATTTTCATTTGACCTTACGGTTTTTCAAAATTTTTAACCCTTTATCAAACCCTATATGCTACGAGTATATATTATGTGATACGCAGATATGTAAAGAACAAAAATGGTTAGAGTAAACACATAAATTACGTAGAAACCAAAATTATAGATATATGATATAGGTTATATACCATACAGATAGATATAATACTATTATAATATATAATGAATTCTATGGTATACATTATAGATATAGAGAGATAGTATATAGATATATATATATATATATAGTATATATTATATAATATATATAGATTTTATATTATAAATTTTGTTATAATATATATAGTAATATATATATAGTATATATATATTATAGATATATATAATGTTTGTCTGTGTGTGTGGCGAAAATAGCCAAAGACTTGCAGAAAAATGAATGAAATGTTCCATGTCATGTCAGAGTTCACGATTCGACCTTGTTACATTTATTTCTGGTCAGCTGGCACTTCTGTCAATTGCCGTTTTCTCCCCGACCTTCGTGTTTATTCCTGAATGTTCGAAAAAATGCTGATTTAAGGTTACAGAATTTCCAACAATTAAATGGGATACACGCAACTAAATTACCCTACGAAAGTAGTTTACTATGCTCACGCAAATTCATTTAATCTTATTCGGTCAAGAAATAGTAAATAAAACATATGTGCGAACGTACTTTTTTTTTGACATATCTTTTCTTATTGGTGCGCTATTGATTGATGTAGAGGAACTATTTTAATTTATAAATGACTCTAACTAAGTTAATTAATTTAATTTAGTAAATATTTTTTCACGTTAACGTTATTTAAGTCTTCTTTATATTTTTAAAGAATAAAAAAAATAATTAAGTTATTTATTAACTATTTTAAGGGGTTGATTGTATTGTTTCCTTATATATTCTTAAAAAATCTTCCCACTGGAACGTATACATGGAAAAAATACAATCAGACGACTTTTATTATTGTTTTTTAGAAGTTTTGCTTTAAAAAAAAACAAAAAAAAATAAAAGGACACAATCAAAATTGATAAACATACAATATTACAGATTTTTTGCAAATAGATTAGTGGACAGTAGTTGTAATCTAACATTACATTAATAATTGTGTTATTTTAATTAATCTAGCTTTATTTAAAGAAAATATGAATAAAAAATAAAAGTAAAAAATAAAATCTCATAGGGAATTTGTTATGACGAGTATACGAGATTTAAATGATATACACAATTTTCATTTTATTTATATAATAGAAAAAAAAAACACTGTATGGACCTTTTATTTTCTTTAGGTCTTTATGGTGATTTCTCTCACCTTTATTTATTTTTTAAAAAAATTTACCACTTTAACACTTTTCTAAATTTTATAATTTGACACTTTTCCAATTGCTAATGGATGATGATTTAGCGCGGAGAATTAAGCAATACATTTTGGCTTTTTTTCTATATTTACAGAAGTACTATTTTTTATTTTTGTTTTCTTGAATTTAGTGGTAATATTATTTACGAAATTATATAAAACGAGTAACTAAAAATTAATTCTTAATACGACATGAGACATAACATATATCTTTATATATAGATTTTTGCTATATTTAGTGTAATGTCTGTTTTTTGTTAAAATAAGATAATCGTGTTATTATTAATTATTTTTAACTTACAATAAAGAAGTTCTGGTTGATATTTTCCACCTTTAAGTGCTTGGCAAAGGTTGAGTTTGGAACTGTCAATGACCTCACTTCGGTCACTCTCAATAGATTGAATAGATTGTTGGCCTTATGTCATCAGAAGCGTCCAGGTACGTGTAGATCTCGAATATCCTCAGTACGTGCTCCTTTACGGGTTCTTAGCTGTCTCGTTAGTCGATAAATATGCCACGGTTCGGGAGCGTAAAATACGGAGGGGCTGATACGTGACCAGTATCATCTGATGCGAAGTAGGCCAGTCTCAATTAGGACAGTTTTCTCGAGAACTGGTGACTGTCACCCATCTAAGTCCGATGAGTGGTTGAAAGTAAACGCTGGTATCTTTAGTTTTTTATTCAATCCTAATCAAATCCAAACTACACAAAAAATGTCCAAACCAAAAAAACGTCCAAACAAAAAAACCTGTATAAAAATAATAAGAAAACATTAAAATATAAATGAACTTTTAAAATTTTTAATATTCTTAATTTAACAGTAATTAATTAGTAATTCTAGTAATTAAGTAATTATGTGAAATATATTGTTAATTATCTTTAAAATCTATCTATTATTTATTTCTCAGCAATAACATGTTATAACATATTGTCAAAAAATTAGAATATATATTATGAATTTAGTAATTTGTATATCTAAAGCATCAATACAATATACATATATTTCATTATAAAGTAAAATAAAAATAGGCAATTTATAACAACAATTATATTTCAATAGTAAGCATAGTCAATACATAATTCATTTAAAGACTAATTAAAAATGAATTAGAAAATTATTAAGTAAAAAAAATGTAAATTCGACTGATAAAGATGTAGCAAAACTTATTATTTATTTGTTATTATATTATGTAAAATTACGTTATTAGTTATATTATTGTAATAATTAGTTAAACAAGATCAAATTTATTACCTGTGACAAAGGATAGAGATGGAGGAAATGGCTTTTGAGAGATGAAGTGAGAACTTTTCTTTGTTTTTATCTCACTAAGTAATATTGCCTGTTTTTTAGATAATTTATATTTTTTAAAAATACAAAAAAGAATGAAAAGATAAATAATATATATAGATATATATAGATATATGAGTAGAGTATATAGTAGTAATATAAATATACTATATTAAGTAATATTATATTATAATATTATATATATTAATTATTAATATAGATAATATTAATATAAGATAATAATGAATATAAGTATATATATATATATATATAGATAGTATAGATATATATATATATATTTATTATATATATATAATATATATATATATATAGTATTTATATATATAGTATATATAATATTATATATATATATATATAATATTATATATTCAAAATATGATTTAGAAAATATATATATTATTATTATTTTTCACGAACTAAACAAATAGAAAACTTTATATGGTTTTTTCAGAGCGACCTAACAGACTCTCATTCATACTACCCAAGTATTTGATTTTCACAATTGTACTAGACTAATATTAGTTGTTTCCTAGAAGCAGCTCTGATCCCCGAACGATGAAATTTCTTAGTGTTGACCGAAGAGACCCTTATAAAACTCGGCAGATCCCTTGACTCATGGTTTCCTGGGATGAGCCCGAAAAGAGCTCCTCTTCTGACTTGAGTTCTCTGTAATAGTGCTTCCCTCTGACTTCTCCGACCCACCATGTCGTCATCTTTTGTCCTATGACTCTTTTTTTAAATAAAGTTCGCAAATCGGATCTACAGCTTGAAAATGTGGATTTAAATCCAGATATTGGATTATTCCTAAAGGGGATTTATTTGGATTAGGAGATTGGGATTTATTCACCGGATTTGTAAGAATCCGTTTGTAAGTGGTGCCTCAAAGATCTTAACGAATCTTTTGGAACTCCGTTTACAATCAAAAAACTTTGAAGAGAATGTCAACTCAAATAATTAAAAAGCGATATTAATTTTAAAATGATGCAATAGAACTTAAGCTTGTGAGTCATATGAGAGAGTGAAAGGCTAAGCAGAATTTATTTTGAATTGATAGTTTTTTTATTGAATCAATAAATGTTTTATTGATTTTCTTATTGAGAAATATAAATTTTACCAGAATATATTAGTTAATATATAGATATATATATATATATATATTATAGTAATAGTATATATATATATATATATATATAGTAAATTATATAATTATATATAATATAGAGTATATATATATATATATATATATAATATAGATATATTATATTATATAAAGCGTTTACACTGGTTGTGTAGAATATAAGATACAGTAGTTTGCCACGCTTCTAGGTACTACTGATTTAAGGGTAAAAAAAATCCTTTTTCCGTGTTCATAGGCACAGCATATAAGGCGGCAGAGAATTGGGCTGTCGCCTTTGGCTTGAAGTCCGAATTTTTTAAAAAGTGGTTGCGCCTATTAGCGCTACGAATTGATAGTGCGCCATAGGCGCACAGGCGCATAGGCGCAAAGCCAGCTTGTATATTAATAATATAGTATATATATATAATACTATTTTAACATATATATATGAGTAATCTAGTTTTTAAATAGGATATTATCTTAGATATCTTCTGTAAAGAGTAATACTAGACATTTAGTTAATTATATATATATAGATATATACTATATAATATGATATATACTATATATATATATATATGAATTAGATAAGTAATATATATATAGAATATATATAGAATATATATATGAGGGAGAGAGAGAGGAGACAGAGAGAGAGAGATGGGATGGGAGAGAAGGAAGAAGAGGAGGAGAGAGAACGAAGAGAAGAGAGAGAGAGAGAGAGAGAGAGAGGAGAGGAGAGAGACGAGAGAGAGAGAAGAGATGAGAGAAGAGGGAGGAGAGAGAAGAGAAGAGAGAGAGAGACGAAAGAGGAGAGAGAGGAGAGAGAGAGAGAGAGAGAAGAGAGAGAGAGATTAGAGAGGAGGACGAGAGAGAGAGAGAGAGAGAGAGGAAGAAGAGAGAGAGAAGAGAGAGAGAAAGAGAGATTGGAGAGAGAGAGAGAGCTCAGTTGTTACTGAAATGTATTACTAATGAAATAATAACTTTCTTATTGTTACACACAAAGTCTGAAATCGAATTTAGTATACGCTCTAATTACACTTAACGGCATTAGGTTAAATAAAAAGCATAAATTTATTCAAGCATTGTCTTTTCGATGACATGGGCGTTAAAGAGAGAAATATTAAATGAGAGGTGAAAATGATAAAATAAGAAGTTTTCGTGAAGTATATAAAATATATAAGTGAATAGTATAATATAGTGATTTAGATGCATATATTAGTATAGATATATATTATATTATAGTATAGTATAGAGCATAGTGAAGATATTATATATAATATATATTATATGATATATTAGCATTATATATAATCAGCGGCCACTCCAGTACTTTTTACTACTCTCTCTCTGTCTCTCTCTATAGATATATATATATATATATTATTAAGATGTTGATAATAAAAAATTATTGTATTGCTTACGTTTTATAATATAGTTAGATAAATATATAATATAATAAATTTAATGGAGTCTTTTGCCTTATAATTTATACATAAGAGAAAGTAACTAAGATGCCAAAGGCCAACAATATAAAACAATTTTGATATACTTCTAAATATCTTTAGACCACAATCTTCTGCTATTCGCCTATCGAGCACGTAAGAGTCACCTATTTTAATTATTGAAAAATATACACTTTTTTGTTTTTAATTTGATACATAATCTTTTAATTTAATTACTGTAATAGTGTATTCGAATTCGATTTGACATATTTTCAGCAAAAAATAATAAGAAGAATTTTATCGTAACATTGTGAAGAAATTGTTAAAGATCGATCGTTTCTATAATAGTTAACTCGGTGCTAACGCGACACACGAGCAGCAGCAGGGAGTATGAGTAGTCGCCACATATATATATATATGAGTAAATAATAGTATATAAATATATATAATATATATTAGATATAGTATACTTATATATATATAGAAGTATATATATATTCTATATGATTAGATATTATATGTAATAGTAATATGAGTATACAGGCGGCGGCTGTTTGTCCTGAAAATATATGGTGGTTGGCATTTACACACACAAGATAGTATATATATAGATAAGAATATTATTATATAATATAATTATATTAGTAATATATATATAGTATATATATATATATATATATATATAGAATATATAGTATATTAATTATATAGTATATATATATATATATATAATATAGAATATATATATTGTGTGTGGAGAGAAAGAGAGTGTGTGTGTGTGTTTGTTTCAAAAGAAAAAGAGGCCAATTATATGTCAATTACAAATCAAGAAATGAGTCCCACAGAGTTTTTACTCTTCATCCGAGTGCGGGGATTCGAACATGGAAAAACTCCGCGTGGCTGGAGTTAACAGTAAACCGGGCGCTTATATTACACTGAAGCCGATCCCCGTCCCCGAAAAAAAGAACAGGCGTGTCAAAGCGAGATAGGTATTTTTGTAAAGCAACAATATGATTTCTCATCCCCCAAACAAATCTTAAGCACAGATATATTATGTATAAAAGAAAGTTGAATGTAATTACCGATTCGTACAAGATGTGTAATTTAAAAAGAAAAGTCCGCTTCTTCTATCTGTCTTTGATTGAGCAATTCAATCAACATTGTAGATTAATTAAAAAGAATGTATGGATATGCCCGATAGAAAAGAGTATACTTTGATGCTCACGATCGAACGACCATTGCTAAAGGCGAGGGAAAGAAGATCTTTGTAGAAGTGGATAAGAAGAGATGATAGAGAGAGAGAGAGAGAAGGCCATTAATAAAATGTAGAGAAAGAGTTGAAGTATAGGACAGTACTCTGAGGAACACCACCACTAATTGAATGACCGGAAAGAAAATCAGAGAAAGAGGTGGAGGATGGAAAGTGGAAGAAGCAAAGTTAAGAGTTGACAATGAACAACTTAAAATATAAATTCTATAATAACAAATCTCTGATTAAAAAGCAGCCTCTTAAAAACAAAAGTCATGGGTGCTAAAACGATGCATCTTGATATGTCCTTCATCAAAGAAGAAACATTAATAACGCGGTAGTAGAACTGCTAACTTTTTGTTATCCATGGCACCAGCATTTTAAAATTATACGATTCCAGCTCCAGACACCTCTAATTTCATTTAAAATGAGAAATATAAAAAAAACTTTAGAGTAAAATAAATACGTTTTTACCACAGTTCCACCCCCAAATGAAATTTCATGTGCCATTTATAGCAAAAAAATATTTTTTGCTTCAATTGAAAGCCTTGCATGGTTAATTAGGCTCCTCAGGTTTTATACAGTCCTGGTTATTCAAGAGTATAAAAATTGTGTAAATTATATTTAGGAAAATTAATTTGTAAAGCCCTTGTTTTTGTTTTTTTATTTGTTAATAAAAATATCAATTGTTTTTTTTGTTAAACATATATATATATGAAACAACTTGAAAGAAAAGTATATCAAATTCTGTTTGTAATAAAAAACAAATATATGATAATTAAATTTAAGGAAAAAACATTTCATTTCATATACGGGTGTTGTGTTTTATCACTATTCTAAAATTGAAAATTTATTAATCTATTAATTAACTCAGCGAGTTCAATTCTTCGATAACTCGCGTTTTAAAAGGAAAATACAATTAGGTTCCGCGACGTCATTCAATTTCAAATTATTACTTTATCAACCCTTAACATTAGATATTGTGAGTGATTTCAAATAATAGAATCCTTAGCCCTTCAAATCACTGCAATCTTTTAGAGTGGTTTTCTTCTTAAAATAGGATACTGCTATATGTAAATGCTTGTATTTGCGAACTGTATTCACTGTTTCAAAGCAAGAATCACAAATCTTCTATTTAGCAATAATAATAAAAAAAATTGGTGGTTATGTTTACTTATTCATTTCTATACACACTTTTCTAAGAATTTTCATTTCAAAATATACTTCTATTTATTTTTCTATTACCACCTGCTTAAATTTTCTTTTAGCTTAAAAGGAACAAACCAGAATATAAATAAGCTAGAATAATGTTTACCGAATCAGTGAAATTAATGTTATTGGTATTATCAATGAAAATTATATTTCCTTCTGATAACCACAAGTACCCTCAAAACTCTACAAGAAATTTTTCAAGTATATTGTGTGTTCATTCACTCCAGAATTCTTCCTAAACAGACCTTAAAAAATGGTTATAAGCTATTGGGAGAGAAGATATGAATATAAAAAAAAAAGTTTGTTTTTTCTTTTTGTTTTTTAAAAGTTTGAACATTAGTTTACATGGCTCACAAAAAAAAAAAAGTTAAAGTTTTATTTACTTACATGATGAGGAGACGGAGTAATACGAAGAAAGTCATTTGGCAATGGAAGTAATATAGGAGGATTCCAATTTTTAGAGGTTCGGTAAGATTTTCCGTTATTTGAATCAGAACCTATTCGCCTAAAAATGAGAATAAAATGAATAAAAAGTATACTCAAACCAAATATATATTAGGATAAAAGATTAAAATTACTTAACAAATTTTATTCAAATATGCAGCTTTATTATTACTATTTACATACATAAAAACATGCATAAGAATCAATGAGAAGTCATAGTTGACTCTAACCATATTTAAAAAAAAACATAAACTGCCCTATTCAAGGAAAAAAAAATGATAAAAAAAAGACAAATAAAAAGTTACTAAAAATATAAAAATAAATTTTTTTTTTGCCCAAGCTTGCTTCAAGGAAGTAAGAACGAGTGTTTTCTAGGATACTGTATGTTTCTCTTAGGTCCTCATGGAGGAATCAGAACCTCTGAACCTTCACAAACAAATGGCATCGTTCTAGCTGTTTGTAGCTCTCACAGTAAACTACACGGATCTAAATCCATAACAAATTATGTTTTTATAATTCAAATATATGTTCAAAACATTTTTATTGTATCTGAAATATGTACTTATCCCTTTTTATTTTTTTCAATATATTTGTAATCTGTATTTTATGTATTTTCTTTATATTTTTTGAGGCATTATTTTTTGATAATTTTAATAGTGAAAATAATTAATAACAGGGAATAGGTGGAGTGAGTCGGAGTCGTGGTAGATTCAAGAGCGTTTTTCCTAGGGGTACGGAGTGCGCGGAGTCGAAGGAGGTTCCGACTTCTTCCCAAAAAGTTGGCGGAAGTCGGTGAGGTCGTGGAGTCGTAGTTAAGACTAAAACGACTCCTTTCGACTCCCAAAAACAATTTTGTATAAACTTTTTCACACAAAAAATTGGAAAAAACTTAATTGAATTTTTATTTATAAAAGACGTACATTTTATATTTTGACATTGTTTGTAGCCAATTTAAAGTTGTTTATTTTTAACTGGGTTATAAAATAAAGGTTATTAAACTGGTTATATAAAAATGTACTTTGGACTACTTGTGTATTGGGCATTAACGAATTATCAACAGCGGAGCGATGTATTAATAATCGTTGACAAAAAATTTAAAGTCGAGCTAGAAGTAACGTAAACGTGATTTAATAAGGAATGATAGAGCACACAACCAAATTATGTGTCGTGGATCGGCCTAAAAGAATCGGATAGATATACTATACATATATGTAATAACAAACTGTGCTGTGCGCTCACACGTTTGTGAGTTGAGTGTCAGCATAATTTAAATATTTCCGTTACCTAATTGCCGTGAAATTTCTAAATATATATTTTAATTTTTTGGTGTGTAGACACCCGAAAATATATCTATCTACCCAACACCAGTAAGTGGTCGGTAAGAATAATTTAATTGAAATAAATTAATTAAATAATAAATAAAAACATATAAATAATTTAAAGAAAAGGGTTGATAAATATAAATTAAATTATTTTAACGGTTTGCGATGTTTGTTTGTAGTTTGTGAGGCAAAACCAAATACCACAGGTGTGACACAGCGTTATATAATAAGTAATATACTATATATTTATATATATATATATATTAAGATAATAACCGATAAATTTATATACGACTGCTTTATAATATTAAAAAGCATATATTTATTAATGTATAATTATGAAAAATATAAAAAAAAATATTACATAAACAGGGCCCCAGCATTATCATTTAGGTGCTCTCTCTCTCCTCTCTCTCTCCTCTGCTCTATATATATATAATATACTTATGTATAGAATATTTCTCATTATATATGTTATTATTTAATATATATAATAATAATGGTTAATTTATAATTCATTTATATAATTTAAATTAAAATAATATAATTAATAATAATAATAATAATATATATTTATAATAATAATATAAATAATTAATTTAATAATATAATTAAATTAAATAATTAAATAATAAATAAATTAAATTATATATAATTATAGTAATAATAATTAAATATTAATAAAAATTAATATAATCGAATAATTAATTAAATTAATTAACAAATTAAATAATGTTGTAATTAATAATAATAATTTTTTCACATAATAATATTTATATAAATTAAATTACCATTCATTATAGTTCAAATGAATGAAGTAATTTAATTTCAATTAATGTGAATGATTAATACTCTAAACAAACAACTAAATTAATAAATAGATTAAAAAAGTTAACTTATTAATAAATGAATAACTTAAACTGAGATAGAGTGAAGCATCGTGAAATCTCAAAATAAATAATAAAATTTCACAAGAAAGCAATAAAGAGTTAAAAAATAATGAATTAGAGTTAATAAGATAGGTACTCAGATAAATAATTGCAAAAATTTATATTTTAATTTACATCTGAACTTGAAATCAACTCAAAAATCTTCGCCTCTATTATTTAACCATTTAACAATAATAATCCTAACCTAATTTCGCCCCTACAACTGTTTATAAATTAAAAAAATAAAATAAAATAAAAAGAAAAAAAAAAATAAAAAACAAAATAAAAATGTATACATTGTCTCTAGTCTCTACATTCACAGCACTAATTACGTAATCATAGATGCTACCTAGTGAGTGAGTAATAAAATAAAATAATATATATATTTGAATACTGAAGCTCCTCGAGATTATACTCCATGATGTGTAGAGGTATTATAAAGATTAAATACTATATGTCACTGAAAATTATAATAAATTTGTTTATACGGAATTGTAAGAAATATAATAAATTAATAAGCAATTACAATTATATAATAATTATATAATATAATTAATAATATACATATTAATATTTATAATTAATTAATATATATATAATTTATAGAGTATATAAATATTAATATAATTTAATATAATAATAATATATAAGGCCAGCCTCTAAGATATAGTGCTACACAATCCTAATAATTCTCTCAATAAAAACTATATATGATACAAATTAAGCTACAGGAGTAAATTAGAATACATTGTTGTAGAATTACCTGGCAACATTATTTTTAACGTGTACGGAAAATTGTAAATAATAAAAAATAATAAATAAAAATAAAAATAAAAAAAATAAAAAATAAAATATAATAAATATATAAATAAATAAAATAAATACAAAAATTTAGGTACTATTTTTTTTTTTAGGGGGGGGAGCTAGAGCCGGCGGTTATAATATACTATTTATAGTATATATATATAATATATATATTATATATATATATAATACTTATCAAGTACTCAAATCTTAAAAGGAGATATTTATATATGATGCACTAATCGCATTTATATACTATATATATATATATATATATATTAATTAATATATATATATATATATATAAATATATATATATATAATATATAAATAAATTATATATAATATATATATATATAGTTATTATTAATTAATTATTATATTAATATATATATTTTTTTATTTAATATAAATATATATTTTAATATAATATAGTATTAATATATAGTATATATATATAGATATATATTATACCCTTATATATTATCTTTAAAATAATATTATATATATATAATATAATATATTATATATTTAATTTATTGTGATAGAGAACTCAATATCGCAGGCCAATTATATTAAGGCTCTAGAGCCTGAACTGACGGGGATATATATACATATACAGTGAGTAGTTAGGGATCAGTTATTTTACCTATAAATTAACCCCGTTAAGGGGATATATAGGTGGGACGGAGGGATAACCCCCCTATGAATAGATCTCCCAAATACCAAAGAGCTGAGTAGTGAGTTCAGGTATGTAATACATATCCCCGGAGGGTAGGGTAAATTAAGTTACCTACCTCCACGTTATGTTCCCCGGTGAATAATAGGTACTAAGAGATCTCGAAAGAAGATATTCTCGAGTTGACTCCTGGCTCATAATACTTAGAATGATATGTTTTTTTTTTTAATTATAGCCTTCTTAACCATGCAGTAAACCTTATCATATTAGGATTTATATAGTTAAAAACAAAAAAAAACAAAATTTAATTAGAAAGTCTATTTAATTTAACGAGTAACGGGTGATATCAAAAGGTCTCCCTCATTTTTATATATGGTGCTCTCTATTTACTATTTCTATACAAGTGATTTTTTTATCAGTAATATTTATTTTAAATTATTTTTATGTATTATATTACACATAGATTTATCTCTCCATATTTATTAGTTTTTGTATTGTTCTTGCTTCTATGTTTCAAATCCAAGTTTCTCGGCCACATACTTGTATATCATTGTAGGCAGTCAAGAAAGAATAAATTTCCAAATAACATTCTTAAATATTCTCCATCAGATTTATCACTACTTCGCCAATAGCTTAAGCTTGAGGCACTCGGTTTAGTAGTCCTTATTTTGTGTTAGATATGTTTTAATTGTTTTTTTTCTGTTTTTATTTTATTTAAAAGCCGAGGCGACTATTTCCTCCGTGTCCTTATTTTAGCTTAACCTAAATTCCCTTTAAATCTTACTCAGGCTAATTTTACACTTTAGATCAATGTATTCCTTTTTCCCTATGTAATTAATTTCACCATATTGCACCAAGCTTTCATAGTAAGATAAGTGAGTATATTTAGATATATCATTAGAGCAATTTAGTGGGCAATACATTTTGCTAAAAATCGAGTTATATTATCTAAAAATTGGTTACAACTGATTCGCTAGCTGAGGCGACCTAGCTATGCAAGCGAAGTCGCCCTAAAACACTGATATTTATGATAATATAATATTATATTACTAGATAACAATAGTGTTATTAATTTATTTTCATTACATATATATTTTACGTATTAATTTTGACTCACTAACACATTTTCATTATTTCAGTAATTAATTGTTTGATTCGACAAGTTTAATTAAGGAATATAAATACTCAATAAAAAAAATTAAATCTTTATATTTAATAATTTGCTTAATTTCAAATTTTCCATTTGAAAATTTAATTTAATTTTATATATACCCTTGAACTTCACGTGAAAAGATAAATATATTTAAAAATAATTATAAAATTGTGAAATATATATATAAATAAGAAATAAAAATAAAGGCTATATGTAATTGGCAGTTTTCTTGCTGCATTAAATAGAATCACAGTTTCTATTTTCTGAACAAATGTTTGGTCCATAGGCTAAATACTTCATTTTATTTATTTCGTTACTAATAACTTGAGATTGTAGAACCTTATGTTCATTTTTTGGTCGTGATAAATTCTGTTTAGGAGAACAGTAAAGCTCTGGGCAATAGTCTTTACTGAGTCTGAATCTATCTTGTTCTGATTTTTCCAATATATTATTGCTATTATTAACATTAGAAGCTGTAGTGGTGGGGGAAGCTGAAGTTGTTGTAGTGGGTGACTCTAATCTTCGAATATTCTGATCTACAATAATAAAAATAATTAAATTCTCAAAAACCTCTTTTTATTACAAATTTACTAGAGTATATTTTGAATTTCCATTGACTTTTTCCTTGCATTGGTGATTCATGTACAAATCTTTTTTGCCCGCAAGGCAAAAGTAAATAAAAATAAAATAAATATTTGGTCTAAGTGTTTTTGCATTTAGGAGGTTAATAATATTGTAGCATATAATAATTATTATATATTAATTTAATTGATTTATTATTATTTATTATATATTAATTGTATATATATTATTATATTATTATTATTATTTATTATTATTATTATTATTATATGATTCTTGTTTTTTTATTTTTTTTCCTTTTTTTCGTACTATTGTATATTGAGAAGTATAATTTGTTTAACTTTATTCGTCTATGACACTACTCTTACGATATGATTATAATATTATTAAATAATAATTATTATTAAGAAGTACTAAATATAAATTTATATAAAAAATAAATTAATCCTTTATTTATTATTATTTATATTAATTATTAATTATATATTAATATATTTATTAATTATATATTAATTTAATTATCTTATTATTATTATTATTATTATTATTTACCTTAACTTTACTTAATGAGCATTATTGTAGAAGAAGGATCTTATTTTACACTTCGAAGTGGATACAGAGAAGCTCGATTCGACCGCTACGAGCAAATGGTTTCTAGGCAAAAAATATGGCGAACACGTGTTATTATTACTGTTGTTTCTAGCGGCGAATCGCGTGGCAAAGAAGAAGACTACAGGGTACAGTCTCTCCGCTGAGAGCAGACACCACATCATCCTCACTGCCTAACATAATCCTCTACCGCGAGCACGGGGGTTTGTCCGAACGCAATCGCTCCCGCGGCTAGCGGGGCAGGTGAACATTGGTAGTCCACTATTCTCTACTCCCAATATATTGTTATAACATTCACCGTATGACTTTCAAAAGAGCCAGAATGAGTTCCCTCCAGCACTACTCTTGCCACATTACGGACGCTCCTCAAGTATGACTTGACCATTGGGAGGCTCAATCTCGTGTTTAAGAGTTTTAACTATAAATATCAAGACACAAGAGAGATTTTAAAATATATATAAGATCACTATATTGACTTTATTAACAACAACGAGCTAGATAATACTAAGTGAAAAAATATAGAGTCTCATAAATAAAGGACACATCTCTAATCAATATTAACATCAATTAGTGTAATCTGGTCAAAAGTGAGTCTTATTATCTATTTGGTATCTTCTCTCTTTTTATATATTTTACTCTATATATTATTTAGTATAATTTTTTTACCTTACATTTTCCTATTCTAAAGTATTTATACAAGGATTTACCTCAAACAAAAATGTCTCCCTTGTGGAATGCATCTCTTCAAGGCTGCAATGATTATTGAGTTAAATTATTTTATGACATTTACATATTTCCGCATTTAATTAAATTGGACCATCAATTTACCAGACAATGTGCTCAGTGTCCTTTTATCTCCCGTCGGGCCTAGAGCGTTGTATGTTTAGATGTGACACCTTGAGACTCGAACTCGAAGACTTGATTCATTCAAGAGATATATTTCGATGGATTATTTAAAACTTGACTTTTCTCACCTATTATAGCAAATTATATTCCATATTGCTACTAATAACTATGCCTTACTCTATATTAAGATAAGTTGATAACTTTGATTACCAATAAACATATATTATTTAAAAAACATATTTATTATTTAATGTCTTTGTTTTTATACCACAACCTATATCTATACTTGATCTTTTCAATTTTATAGCAAATCTTAACAAAGGAGTGATATTAATACCTTGCTTACCTTGATCCTGAGTCCTAATTACGTTTATGCATAGAATAAAAATAATATCGTTAGTAATTTCGAGTATAATGTTTCGTGGTACACATGACTTAAAGGACATCAATCAAATTTCTTAATTTTTCTGATTAAATATACTATGTCTTTGCTATAGCCTTAACTGAAAATTTTCAACCCAAACAAAAAATTACGTGGTTGGCAATGCTGAATTTATGAGGCCGGTGAAAAACTCAAACCTATTACTAGACATGACACTTTATAGTTGCTTATAGGAGTAATTAATTAATTTTAAGTTTTTTAGAATTTTATATGTAAATACAAACTCTTCATGTTATCACCGCCTTATAGGTGACATTTTCAACCCTATTATTGTATAATGGCTCCTTTAGTTCCAAAATTATCATTAGATAGCACAAGTTCAGAAAATGGTGTAAACGCCGTTTTGTTAGGACCTCCCGGCTCTGGGAAAGGAACACAGGTTAGTTTTGAGGTGACATGGTTTTATAATCTTATGTAAACAAGGTGAATTTCTTCGAAACTTGATATCGCCGGTATTGAAAGTGAATTAAAGTTGGAGCTAATTTTGGCTCTTTGCCCAAGCACGTTTTCGGCCAATTTTTACAGTTGACCATTTTTCTGTTTAGTATCGCTTAGATTATCAAGCAAATATTAAGTTTTCTTTATACATGTTAATTTAAATTGGTAATTATATAACAGAACTGCTATATCGCAGATTTTTATAAAAATCACAGCGTAGACTCTAAAAAATTGTGAGGAATAAAAAAAAAAAATTGGTAAATGTGGAGATTTCACCAGTCCAAAGAAGAAGACTATTAAAACAAAACATTTAATGTTAAAAAAAAAATGTATCAATAAATTTAATAAATTATTTGATTATTTTTGGTAATAATAGTGCAGAGGGTTCACCACTCACCCCTGATTTTTAGTGAAAATCAAGGAAAAAAATTAATAGTGAAGGTAACAAAAAAGTGGCAGTCTCTTTTTGGAGGAAAAAAGTTAGCCTCTTAGAGTTTGTATTTTCTCATAGAATTTACTTATATAAAAAAAATAAATTTAAAAATCACAGGAGATACTCTAAAAAAAATAATATTGAAGCTTAAAAAAAAAAGGGAAAATGATTTAAGTTTTTAAGAAAAAAGTTGCAGCTTCTCAAAGCTTAAAATTTTCCCATAGGTTCTTATAAAAGAAATTAGTGGGCCTTGTGCTCGTTTTAAGGCCATCCTAGTTCAGGATATAAGATTTGTTAATTCTACATAGATTTTCTTTGTGTACACCTAACAAAACTTATCATAACCTGAACTAGATGGCCTGAAATGACATCTAACCTTGATGGATCAAAAATGA
>JABUQX010061088.1:15000-57500 GCA_015478945.1 Trachelipus rathkii | reverse complement strand
AAAAAAATCCTGAATGGCAATATGTGGCAAAAGAACTGAATCTCCTATTCCCCCCATCTAAAAACATCATTCAGATTATCCCAGAAAAATCGTACTCTTTTCAACATTACCCTCAGATGGATCATTATTGTCCAACCACACAAAATTTTGATCTTTTCCAAACTTAAATTAAACCTTTAGACTTCTAGTACTCACCACAAAATCTCCCATAGCTCTCTACCACAACTCACTCACATCAGAATTGCAAATCCTTCTATCCCCCTCTCATTCCTTTCCACACCATCACAAACACATTTCACACCTCACCACTCATTTTCACCGTTTCCTTTCTTCCCTTTTTCAGTCACAGGGAGCAAATCAAATTTGCCCTTTCTAAATACATCCATCACCTCTCTCCGCTTCTCTCCTCAACATTTTATTCCTCTGACATTCATATACAGATACAGTTCATACATTTTCGCCGAAGGATAAAAGGGGCGCTTACTGCGATTACGACCTTCTCCGAGGCATGCATTAGCGTTCCTGGCAAAAGATAAGTGTAGTAAGGCAGCCAAACTAACTACCCACCGTCCCTTAGTCGCGCTTCTACGACCTGCAAGGACATACGATGTGGGCAATTTTTCTCCACACTATGGATTTAAGGGATAAAGATGGTGTCTCTAAGATGTTGTCTAGAAGAGGGGTGTGAATATAAGTATGTGGTATATGATATGTTGTCAGGAGGATGAGTGTGGATATGGAACGCATGAACATAAAGGCGAACCATTAGGCACTTTGAATTGTCAACGTTTTTATAAAAATTGGTATATATATATATATATATATATATATATATATATTATATATATTAATATATATATATATATTATAATTAGATATATATATATATATATGATATATACTATAATATAATATTTATATATATATATATATAATATATATATAATTATATATATATATATATATATATATATATATATATCATATTAAATATATTATATATATATATATATATATATATATTAATATAATATATATATATATGATATATATATATATATATATATAAAATTATTATTATTTTATTATTATTATTATTATTATTAATAAATTGTTATAATATTATTCAAAATTCTTAATATTTGTTCAATTAATCGGCAAAATATTCGGCGAAATTTGCCGTTGACAGTTGACGAATGTAAAAAAAATATGCCGATTTTGACGATGACGATTAACTGAAATTCAATAAATTTATATTATATATATATATATATATATTATATATAATATATAAATATATTATAATATAATATATATATATATATATATATTATAATATATATATATTATATATAATATATATATATATATATATATAAATAATAATATATAATATTATATATATATATTATATAATATATATATATGATATAACAGGTTTTTGACTATTCGTAACTATAATGATAAAAAAATATCGGTGACAATAATAATCATAAGATTAATAAAAAATGAAGAAAAAAGATCCTGACTTACCTCTAATCAAACGACCTATGGTATATTAGAAAAGTTTTATATTGAAGATGAGTTTAATAATGAATTGAATGAAAAAACTGTTCATATTAATTTATATAGGAATAATTTATTAGAAATGTGAAAAAAATCAGGCATATACAATCAAAAAGCACTAAAAGAGTTATGATAAATAATAATAAAAGATTAAAATTGTTTTCCTTGTTTGCTATGATTATTAAATACTACTACTAATAATACATGAGATGTAAATTATATCTTTTCAGTTTGCAATAGTTTTGAAATCTTACCACACTACTACTTACTAATAAGTAATTAGGGAAAGTTTCAAAAAAAAAGATCAAGTCTCTACACCAAACAATTAATTGATACATTTAATTATAACCTATAAAGCTTTTAGCTATTCTAGGATGTGCAATAGATGCATTTTAATAAGATAATTAGATTAATAATAAGAAATATCGATAATGAAAATTAACTCAGTTTGCGATAGAGCTCTTGAAATACTACTAATTCTAATAAACAGGGTTTCCACACTTTTCTGGAAAGTCAGGAAAGTCCAGGAAAAAAAAATGGTCAGGGTAAGTCAGTGAAACGTTTAAAATATGCGAAAGTCAGGGGAAATGTCCAAAAAAAGTCATTTTGAAAAGTCAGGTGAAATTTTAAATTTCCAAACATCATTGAAGAATGGATCCAGTGGACCATGTTACATTAATTTTGATGATATATTTTTTTTCCTTACTGTATAATTTGGAATGATGAAATGTATTGATTAAGTGAATTGAAAAGGATGGGCGAGGAATGACATTCCAAAAATCTACTTCTATCCTGTTCTTTCTATTTTTAGTTCACTATTACCTACTATTTCTTTCCTTATTCTTGTTCGTAGAAGTTGTCAAGCTTCATCCTTCCGATTGAAGAAGGGTGAGTTGTATATGGATGTGTTTTAGACTATGATGATTTATGACTTAATCTGTTTATATCTTTCTTTTTAGGAATTATACTTTTTGAGGGTGTTTTTTATCTTTTTTGAGTTTGACGAAGTGATTTTGGATTTTGTGCAGTTGAAGGTATTTAATATTTATTTATAAAAAAATGACTTCAAAGCAAAAAAAAAACTTAACTTTAACGAACCAGTGGTTGGACGTCAAATTGAACCTTGGTTCATTTCTGTTCACAGAAATATTTACATGTCTCGCTACTTAAATATATATGGGAAAATTGCTTTGTTAAGTCCAGTGAAAATGCCTGCTACAACAACAAAGCTTTTTGCATTAGATTACCATGACAAATTGAATGCCAGACTGTGCAAATCAAAATTACAGAAAAGATATTAGAAAGATATCTTCCACTGAAGTACAAGCCTGTCCAATGGCTCTCATCATTGGATCCTAGTATAGTTTTTCATCAGCCAGAACAAGGGAAACAAAGATTTGATTTATTTCTAGAGGCATTGTACACCAATAACATCACAGATTCTGTTGCTGAGAAAGAAAAAGCACTATACTCTACTTTGCAGTGAAGCTCATTCTACCCTTGATTTAAAATTCAAAATATTTTGATGTGATTGTCCATTCTAGAGACTTGATGAGTTTTTTTTCTTCTTATTTTAAGCACTGAGAACAATGTTATGCGGAATGTGGCAAAATTATGTAAATTAGGACTGATATTTCGCATGGAAATGCGACAGTGAAGGAGGGTTTTCTATAAATTAAGCAATTTTAGTGGAGAATCTGAAAGAACATAGTGTGATTTCTCAAAGAACAGTGCACAATGCTATAAGTTCTCATGAAAGTATTCATAAATTTCAATTTCCTATCACTCAAAAAATGTTGACAAAATGTAAAGAAAGGCTGCCCATAGGACGATATGAAGAACATCTCAAAGAGTCAAAACAGAAAGAAAAAGAAGAGAATAAAAGGCTGAAAAAGAATATATCCATAACAGAATCAATAAACTGAAGAGGCAGAAGAAAAGATGTTAAACGGAAGGCTTAACAGAAGAAGACGCCTATAAATCAAAAATTTCAGAAATGCCTTGAGAAGTAAAAAGTTAATCTAAATCTACCCCAGTTAGAAACTTTGGATTGACAGTGGACGCTAGTTCACCTAGTCTTGGATTAATGTAAAGCTTTTAATTTATTTCTTTTTTATTAAAAAAAAACTGTTTTCTTTTTTGAAAAAATAAAAAAAAGAAGTGCTTTGGGACGGTTATGGGTAAGGTATAGGCTTATTAATAAAAAAAAAAAGATATTTTTTTTAATTCATCCATGATGATGAACAATTTCTAAAGTAAGTTTTCAATAATATTATGTATGAAACTGAGTAAAAATAGGCTTTTTTTGGCCCCAATTAAAAATTTAAATTAATAGAAATATTTTATACACCAAAAATAAAGAACACGCTGGTCAGGGAAAAATTTGCGGATTTGGTCAGGGGAAGTCAGGGAAATCAAATTTCAAAAAAATTTTTTAGTGTGAACCCTGAATAATGTTAATAATAAGGAAAGGGTGAAATGTTTTAGATTGCGCCTCCCACATTTAATGTCAATTCTATTATGCAGATTATAAAAAACTTTTTAGCTGTTTCTATGATTGCAATAATGCATTTAATTTAATAATGAATAATTAAGAATAACAATAATTGAAGTCTTCTTTATTTGTGATAGCCTTTTAAATACTTACTGACTACTACTACTTACTAAGTAAGATAAGTTAAAATCAATGTGGTGCACTTGCCATATTTAAGTTTTATAAATTGCTATTTCAGATAACTTTTTTAACCGTTTCCGGATCAAAACTCATTGATTAAATGATGTTGAATGAATATAATAATATATAAATTATCCTTACAGTTTAAATTCAGGAGGTTATGGAAGTCATTATATTATATTTAGGCACATTTTGGTCACAGACTGAATGGAGTCAAGGTATTATATAGTAGTTGCCCCGAGGTTTAGATAATGGTGATATTCGTAGAATGTTGATGTGATTATAGTATTGGAGTTGTGGACTCCAGAAGATTAGAATAGTTAGACTTAATGAAATGAAAAGTATTGATATAATAATGGGAGATAGTTTTTACAATGTTTATGGTGGTTATATATAATTTATTACCAAGCCTACTAAAATTTTAACCAATTGGTAAATTTTTTCTAGAAAATATAAACAAATGTACTGTAAATCTTTTTAAAAAAAAAAAAAAATTTAAACTGGTTGATATTTTATTACATTAAATGTTTATAGTTTTAATACAGTCTTTGTCTTTTATGGCCTGGTGATTTGTTCATACTTACAGTAGATCCATCTAGGTTAGGTTTAGGATTACGGCATCGCTGATCCATATAGGTTAGGTTTCAGTTTAGGACCTTCCTAGTTCAGGTTATGATAAGTTTTGAGTACCTGTAAAGGTAAATTAACCCTAAATGGTTTACTTTTGTAATGTAGGAATTTTTATAGTATGCATCGGGGTTGGTCAAACATAAGAATCATTAACAAGATATACTTAATTTGTTTTTTTTTTTTAAAAAAGTATATTATTATATATTATAACAAATCGTTTTTTTTTTTTTTAAGATTATCAGTTATGTGTAAAAAAAGATGTTTTAAATTATACCGTAGTACCAATACCCTTTCTAGGCCTAAATATTGAATATTAATACGATTTTATAATATACAGGTGTATTATATATATATATTTATAATTATTAATATAAACTTTATAATATATAATAGTATATATATATATATTTATTATATATATTATATATATATATATATATATATATAATATATATATATATATATATGATCAAAAAAAGGACGTATAATAACAGGTGGTTTTGGGGTGCGGGAGAAAATGAAAATGAGAAAAGAGAAAGGTGATTGATTTCTGTGCAATGAGAGAAGTATGTGTGTAGTTATACTTTCTTTAAACCACAAGAGTATCCATAAGTATACTAGAGTTGTGTCGGTAGAGATGGTTTCGAAGTGGAAAAATATGATGATTTTGTGTTTGGGTGAAGAAGGAGATGTTGAACTAAATATGTATCTGATGTTAAATCAGTGGAGGGGTTTAGGAATGGGATTTCGATCATCATGTTGTTCTATGGTAAAATTAAGTTAGTGGGGACTTTGGATGGAGAGGAAGGTGAATACGGAAGGAAGTGGGTAAAATTAAGAGTGAGAAGTTTGGTGAACAAAGGTAATACTGGATAAGTAATGTACGAAAGACTCGAAAGTAATCAGTTTGACAATGTCGAACAAGTTGAAAACCTGATAAATTCTGGAAGGCAAATGAAGGAAGCAATTGGTTAGCAAGAGCAAAAGAATAAGTGGTGGTGAACACAGATCAGGAAGTAGAATGATACAGTGAGTATGGTGGAGAAGAGGTGGTGCAAGCGGTTAAAAGGTAAAAAGAGGCGTGTGGTTAAATGTACTAAAAGGCAATGATGAGTTTCAAAAGAAAGATGCCTTTAAATTATAATAAGGAGGAAAAAAGGAATGCTAGATGCAATACATAGAAGAAAAGAAGAGGTAAATGAACAGTTTAAAAAGAGAGAATGGGGACATACAAGGGAATAGGAAGCACATCTGGAAGGAAGCGCGAAAAGGTTAAGAATTAGAATAGGGAACTGCTTAGAATAATGAATAGGGAATGGTGTTTTTGTAATTGAATGAATGGGATTAAAACTGATGCTCTAAGAAACATATTTGAAAAAATATATAGTTATAACTTCTTCACTAAATATTTGATAATGCCTGTGGTTGGGTTTTGATGGTACAAGAGGAAATAGGTATTTTGGGGAATGAGGTTATTAGCAAAGAAGGGGAAATGGGGTAGAGTGAGAAAGTTGAGATGGTAATCTGCAGGTAAGATGAAATTAACGGAGGCAAAGATGGTGGATTGATTGAAGAATATAATGAAGTTTGTGTATAAGCGTTTTAATGGAGGGTAAATAGTTTCCGAGGATTTGGAGGAGAGCAGTAATAGTATCTTTATATTAAAGATAAGGGAGATAAAGGGAACTGGAGAAATTATAGGTAATTTAGTTTATTGAAAGTGTTGTAAGGGGAAGCATATATATATGCTGGTGTTTGGTCGAAAGAGTGCGCAGAGTGACTAAAGGACTGATTTGGTGAGCAAAAAGGTGTGTTTAGGAGTAGTAGAGGATGTGGTGGAATAATTCTTTACATTGAAAGCAAAATGATTAAGAGAAAATTAGGAGAGGAGTATATATAGATATATATAGTTTATGGATTTGCAACAGGGGTATGGATGGGTTATGGAGGTCTATTAGAATGTATAAAAATTATAAATAGTGTTGGTGATAGGCTTCTGATGGAATTCAAAGATAATGTATGACGATAGTGGAGGTGTGGTGTAAGAAATAATGGTGTCCAAAAGTGATTGTTTAGTATTAATTAAGCGGAGTGAGGAAGCAGGGATGTGTTCTGTCTCCTTGGTTATTCAATTTTGTATATGGATGGGTATGAAATAATTGAAGGTGGGCGTGACAGGAAAATGGAGTTAGAATGAATCGGAGATTGAGTGGAGGGTGCCCTAACCTATTATAATGCGGATGATTTGGTTTTGTGTGGCGAATCTGAAGAGTTTTGAGAAGATTGGTAGAGATATTTGGCAGGGTGTGTAAAAGGAGGTGTTTGAAAATAAACATAGAGATAAGAGTAAGGTTAGGTTGTGAGTGAGGACAGTCCCTCAATGTGATAGAATATAAATGTTAGATTGAGAGAATGCAGAAACAAGTGTCTGAGTTTAATATTCAGGTATATGTTGGAATGAGAAGGGAACGGATGAATCAGAGTGTAGGAGGAAGTTGTGAATGGCAAGAAGGTGCTTGGTGCAGATTAAAAACACTCGTTAGGTGATGTAAAGGGACCTAAGTCCTTTAGTGCGCTATGGGTATTATAGAGAGAGATATAGATTAGAGATAACTGTGTTATTGCAATAGTAGTGAGATCAGAGTCTGGAATAGAAGATACAGACATCTAAAAAGTTCATGGTGTTCCAGATGGACAATCTTAGGGCACGTTAGGTGTGAGAAAAAATGATAACATGAGGAATGAACATATTAAGGAGTGTGTGTGGTTGGAAGAAAGGGGTAAACGAGAGAAATAAATGAAAGTATGTTGAGATGGTTTGGTCATGTGGAAAAGGAAAAGGATAGTCGGTTTTTTAAGCAGATGTATAGTGGGCGAGTGTGTTGAAAACTGACACCGGCTGGGAGATCGAAAGAAAAGTGGATTGAGATTGAGTCAGTAAACGATGTCTGAAGGAGAGACAAATGTAAAGAGTTTGGGCAGAGGCGAGAATAAAGGTGCATAATAAGAGAGATGGCAGGGGTAAAGGGGTATGGTTTTTGTGGCCCACCTGGGTAGAGAGAGATTAACTGACGATTTACCATAGTGGGGTCCGTCGCAGTCCCGTGAAGCTATAGGGTGATTTTATTCTGACTGCGATGAGTCCTTACTAATTAATGAAGAAACAGAGGGGGGGGGGTAAAAGATATACGAGGCTTTCTCTGTTGAATTTTGTTATAATTTTAATCTCAACTGTCTTTTCTTTTCAAAGCATGTCAATCCCTAGAATCAAGGATATAGGGGGAAAAAGGTAGATCGAAGAATATATTAATATTATTTATATATAATTATATATATATATATAATATATATATTATAAATATTATATATATATATATATATTAAATATATATATATAAATATATAATATATAAAATATATATATAAATATTATAAATAACATACAAGTGCCATTAACACTATTAGTAACCCCTTGCAAGCCGTAGGGCCTAATAAAACTTTATATAAGGCACTTACACTATTAAATAATGGCTACTTTTTATAACTTTTAAATTGTATTTACTGTATTTTTTAATGTTAAATACCCTAAAAAGACTTGAAATATATAATGAAAAAATAAGTAATTTAAAAAAAAAACAAAAAAAAACAAACTTTTTGGCATGTGGGTTCTTTTTTTTAGAAACGTTTTTTTTTTTAATCCCAACCCTAAGTATGACATATATATTTATTGTGTATACTTAACAAAACTATATCTAACTAAACTTAATGGGTCCTACCGAATTTAAGCCAAAAAAAATATATAGATGAAGGATTACATTTGAAGATTTGGCAGCCAGCTTTTTTTAGTCCCCTACATAGGGATGAAGATCTTAAAAATGATTAATACTATTGGGAAAAAAGATTTTTGTCCAGGACTATGCTATTCTAAACTATTACCCTGATTTGAAATCTAATATTGAATTTTATTAGTAATATTGATTTAAGATTAGAAGATCTTGGTAAATTCTGTGGATTTACCATTTATTGAATATGTATATTTAAAACTATCATATTATTTGCACTAAACATGCAAAAAACATTTACTAGGCACTAAACAAAGAAATAAACATTTACTTACAAGTTACATCACCAATTAGCAATAACATTATATCAGCAGTGGCGATTGGAACAATGTCGCGTTACCCAAATTATAGTTTTTAATTTGTAAATTTTTATACCTATTTATTTTTTGTCAAATAATTATTGGAATATAATAATAATAAATACAAATTTATTTGATCATTTTATTTTTTTGAATCAAAAGTAGAAATTTTAAACCCCCCCAAAAAAAAAAAAATCCCACTGGGCTGGTTTTTTTTTGGTCCAACCCTGATGAGAGTTTAGGGTGACTTGCTTATTGCGCACTGATGGATTTGGTTTTGTGGTGGTGAATCTGAAAGAGTTTTGAGAGGATTGGTAGAAGGGTTTGGCAGGGGGTAAAGGAAAGGGTATATAATACAGATTCGATAGAAAGAATAAGGGGTGGTATTGGAGTGAGGAAGAGTCTGCAGTGTGAGTAATGTTGAATGGTGAGTAATTGGAACAAAGTATCCTTGATTGAATATTTAGGCCCCTCTTATGTTGATGAAAGGGAGCGGATGCGCAGAAGTAATAGATATAGATAGACTATAGATCAATGGTAGGAAAGGTGGCTTGTTCACTTAGGATCCTTGATGAATTCAGAGAGACGTAAAAGTTTTTGAGTGCACATAAGACGTTTACTTGAGGGTAACATAGATATATTTGGTGATGAGGGCTTGGGCCTTTGATTTTGGCTATGGAGCTAATAGTTTTTGCTCAAAACTGGAAATTGTCATAATTTTCATTAATTTGGAGCAAATAAAAAGCAATCTGCTTTTCCTGACCTTTAAAATGTTGATATCAAGCATATTTCTGAGTCTGTTGATTTGCTTTGTATTTTCAATTTTTTTTAAAATTTTAACATTTCCAAATTTTTCCTATAATGGTTTGTTGCAATGACTTGAAATATGCAAAGATGGGTCTATTACCTAAACCTTTTTTTAATTTTTTTGTAACCAGTTGCCAGTAATTGTAGAATTTCGAACCCAACTAAAACTAGTTTTGAAAAATGAAAAATTTCCATTTTTTTCTTTTCATCCAATCAACATGAAATTTTCAGGATGTATATATATATATGTGGCTGGGGGAGATACATTCTTTATTTATTTAGACATTTTTTTTTTTTTATGTATTTGCCTTTGTTCATGGAATTTTTTTTTTTTAATATATATATATTATATACAAAAAAATTATCTTAAGTAAAAAAAGGTGTGTCAACTCTGACTAGGCCAATATACACCCTGAAAATTTGATATTGAATGGATGAGTAGAATTTTTTTTTTTACTGTACTAGTGAAAAAGTGCAATAATTTTTTTCTACTCATCCAATCAATATCAGTTTTCAGGTTGTATATAGTCAGGAGAGAGATACCTTTTTTACTTAGATTTTTTTTTTTGTAAACTCAGAAAAGTGTTTTAAATAAAATATTTCCTAAATTTTGTAAAATTTGTTCCATGAACAAAGGCAAAACTGTTGTATATACAATAATAATGATCTAAATAAAGAATGTGCATCTCCCCAATTACATATGTCCAGAAAATTTTGTTGCTTTCCTTTCGACTTAGTCTTATTCTACTATTCTCCTAGCTTACATCAGATTTGATGAATTTTAATGAGACAATGGTATTTATAAATTATTTTAGTTTTACACTTTATAAAAAATTTCAGGCCCCCAAACTTCGTGACCGATATGGAGTCTGCCATCTTGGTACTGGAGATATGCTTAGAGCTGAAGTTGCTTCAGGCTCAAAACTTGGAGCTGAACTAAAAGATAAAATGAAGAAAGGTAATTCTTGTAATTATTGTTTTTTTTAATTAACCAAAACTTGAATTCTAGCTTTTTTGTGTAAACATTGGGTCATTCCATGTCATGTCATTTTGTTTTAGGAAATGACCCCACACCACCATCACAGATGTCGATTAAATTTTGTGTATAGAGTCCCACATATCTAAAATGAACTTTGGTAAAGTGTTACGTTCGCTGGTTGAATACTTGAGATATAGCCATTTTTTACCATAACCATGAATGGTATGGCTGTGAGATTTTGGCAAATTTGAAACATATCTTTGTTGCTATTTTATTAAAACATGAAACTTAGCTAGCTTATACAATTTTTGTGCTCTATTTAATGAAGTAATATAAATTTTTGCAGGCCTCATGCATAGTGGGTAAATTGCATCAAAGTTGGCTTAAATTTTTTTTGCTCCAATAGAATTCCAAGTTTAATTAACATTGTATAGCTCCCTCACTAATTTAATAATGAATGTGAAATTTAGCAGTCTTAACATTGTTTTCGAATGTATAACTACTAACTACTATTTACATTTTTTTTACATACAGGTGTGCAAAGGTTTGTGATAATCTTTTTTTTTTCTTTTTTTTTTTAAAGGCAAAAATAGGGTATTTTGATATATTAACCAAAAATACCTTTTAGAAGCATTTCAAACCCATCTCATTGGAAAGAGCATGTTTCAAGCCCCCCACAAAAGTGTTTGATTTTCCAACTCGTACATGCAATGCCTGTAAAAAGAGGGACAAAGCTGAGAGACGTTGCCATGGCGATGACCTATATTTCAACATGCAATTCCTGTCATTTTTCAGGTTGTGCTAATTTTTTAGCACTTATAGATTGTCATTATTATTACTATTACATTGTGTTCGACCATGTTACTACCAGTTCAAGAATGAAGCAGCAACCCCATCACCATATGGGTGAAGCCCAATAGCCGTGCAATACCAGCCATGGGTGGGTTTCTTCATGTACATCAAGTCAATGCAGTCTAGCAAGAGATGTTTTGTGTTGTCGTTTGTCTGGGAGGGACATCTTTGACAGTTGGGGGGAGGTTCATTATGGGTTTAAAGTTTGTATTCCTGAAGGGAGGGAGGGATGGTGCCCAGAGTGAATACGGGACAGCATTACTCAAGTTTGATGGTCCAAAGTTTGTTCTGTAATGGATATTTTGGGTGGATGTGCTTGGAGTTTGGTGTTTTGGGCATGCATAGATCGTTCTTTGGGTTAATTGAGTATGAATGTGTTTAATAATGGGGGAGCGTGTTTTATATGTCAAAATGGTATAATGCTGGTGCGAATTTTTCTTTCCAGGTGCAGGGGGATGTTGCAATGTTTGATGCAGAAGGTGACCTATTGAGGGTGATTTACTGTTAAATTGGCAGCCTATCATATCAAGATGGGCTTTTATTGGGAGAATTTTTGCTTCAGTTTATTGGTGGTAAGGCAGCCTGTTATTACCCTGAGGGCTTTGTTCTGAACAGTTTCTAGATTCTCTGTATTGGATTGTGATATTTTGAGTACCCAAGCAGGTGATGCATAGTTTAAAGAAGGGGAGAAAGTATTGTCTGTATACTATTGTGAGGGTCTCTTTGTGTTGGCTAAAGTTTGCTACAGTTAATACTTTCAGCACATTTAATTTGTGCGGCCCTAAAAGTAGTAATATTGATGTGGAGGTGAATGTCATGTGTATCAGAAGTCCAGCCTAGTATATTGGGTTGTCTATTGAGAGAGAGAGTATTGTTTGATAGGAAAACTGCTTGGTGAAAGTTTGATTCTCTTCTGTCTAGGGTAAGTAATGTAATAGTTATCTACATGCTATATTTATAGACGTTTTGAGCAGTGATTGTTTGATAGTCTGCATAGTATTAATTTTTATAGAAGGAAATATGGGATGTGGTATAGGTCATGGATAAAAAGGCTAGAGTATAGGTGAAAGGATGACTCACTGGTTTACTCCATTATTTAATTTATATATGGGAGTTGTGGCATCCTTGTATGACTGTAGCCGTGTGACCATAGTGATATTTGATTGTTGTGTGTGTTCAGCACTATCTATTAAAGGGTGATGGGGAATTGTATCAAATGCCTTTATGTCTATTGCTACTAGGAGAGTACTAGAAATATTAGTAGTTTAGTTAAATCCAGTGAGGAGGTTGTGTTAGATTGGTTAAGGGAGTGGTAGTAGTGGTTTTGTATAAATCCATGTTGAGAGTGATGGAGGGAAATTCTTTGATTTATTTAATGATATTGGTATATGTGAAGCTGGGTTTCTTAGATGGTTTGTTTAGGTTTTAGTATAGGAATTATGTTGCGTGTTTCCAGAATGGTGGAAGTGTTAGTTTGCCATGCAACATTAAATATTTGAGTTATTGCTGTGATAGGTTTGGCTCCCAGGTGTTGGAAATGAGTTTCTGATATTTAATCTGGTCCCGCTGCTTGTGAGTCTAGATTTTGAAGTGTTGGCTTTCATTTTAAATGAAACCAGAGTTTACAAGAGTTCCATAATATTGAGGTTTGTCCTCGGATCACATTTTCTATTTTACAATTTAGGGCAGATATAAGCTCTTGGGAACCTGGTTTTAATTCTGTCAACTGGCTTAATAAAGTAGTTGTTTTTGCGTAATTCCCGGTTATATGTACCCCAGTTTCAAAACTGTGGGAATAAGCAGAAGAGAGCTCCTGAAACCAGACAATACTGGGGTGAACGATTCACTAGATGCACATCCCGCAGGAAGTCGAGAGGTATGTCCTTTGGAATGCGACATTGCATTCAGTTGCCCTCTTTTTAGTTCCAATCTGGTAAACAAAAATGCGGTTAATATCTGGCGATTTGACCTCCTGCCAGGTTAGACGTATCCTGACCATCTTTATTCATAATATATACCCGTATATATATATTATATTATATATATAATTCTATAATATATATATATATATTATATATATATATATATATATATTAATATTAATATATATTATTATATATAATATATATATATTATATATATATATCTATATATAATTATATATATATATATATATTATATATATATATATCTATATATTATATATAATATATATATATATATATTATTTTATATATATATTGGTGGCCGGATAGTGGAATAGCTGGATACCGGATATCCGGCTGGAAGTAAAAACCGGATACCGGATATCCGGTCCAGATCTCCGGCAGTCTGTATCCCTATATATACAACAGTGTAATTATAAATATAATATAAATTATAATATATAATATATTATATAATATATATTATATAATATATATATATATATATATTATATATATTATATATATATATCTCTTCAATTTTAGATGGTTTTGTTGCTAATTCTCTAACTGAAATCTTTGGCATTCCTCATCCTCCCTCCTTCTCCTCTCAGGTGTCTATGCTTTGGCCGTTGATTACATTCGATCGGGTTGCATGGGCTCCTGAAATCTATGAAGTTAGGAAGGCCAGGTGGCCCGGACGGCATTCCTCCCCCGAGTTTTGAGGCAGTGTGAATTCCGTGCTATCCCCTCTCCTCGTTCAGCTATATTCTCTATGTCTAATACAACACTTTCCCTCAGTGTTGGAAGCAACCACATGTCCCACCTGTTCCGAAAAAGGGATGCCGCTCTGATCCTTCTACTATCGCCCTATAGCTCTCACTTGTATTCTATCTAAGATTTTGAAACCCTTAAATCTCATTCACTTCTTTCCGATCCGCCAGTATGGCTTTCGCAAGAGGTCTACTGGCGATATTACTTTCCTATCTTAACTGATTTATGGTTTTCCTTCTTCTTCTTAGGAACTACGGGGAGGCCTGCGTGGTGTGGCGCTTAACATCCAAAGCATTTGACCGGTAAATGGCCAACGCGTCACTACTGCCTTCTCGCAAGCTCCTACTTGGGTTTTCCCTCTTCCTCTTTGCTTACTTATGTCTTAGTTATCTTTTCAAATCGCTCAATATCGGCTGTTGTTGATGGGTGGACTTCTTCCTTTTTCTGTCAACAGTGGTGTTCTTCAGGTTCGTTCTTATCTCCTACTTTAATTCCTACTTTTCCATTATGATGCTTCTCAAGACCTGCACATATACTCTTTCCACTCATATGGCTGTGACTCGAACCCTTCAATTCTTCAACTCATTTCAATTCCTCCCTCTTATGTTTCTAGAATTGCCTTTCGTCTTCAATCTTTCCGATTATATTCTCGCTGAAAATCTGGAAATAGAATTTCCCGGGTGGGTCGTCTGACCTTGTTGGAATTCAATTCTTCAAATTTCTACAAATCTCCTCTCTAGACACCTTCTAACTTTCCCTATCTTTCGACGGTTCTGCCGTCTCTCTGTTGACAATATAAATATCTTGGCCTTAACATAGCAAAAATGTCTTGGAACTCTTGGCGGACTTTCAAAGAAACTCGGAAGTTCGTGTTTAGTCTTGCGAGACTTTTTTGTTCCTCTTCTCAGTTCTCCAGTTATACAGTGGCCTCATCCGCCTTGTAATGAGTACTGCTCTCATAATCTGGGAGTTCTCTGGTTTCACCCGGCTTTTGGGGATGGGTCGAGTCAAAGGCCAAAAGACTTATAAACTGTTTTCTGTCTTTCCAGTTCACTTGACCCTTAAATTTGCTGCGCGATGTTTTTGGTGCTTTAATCCTTTTTTCTAATAGGTACCGCAGAGCAGGTTTTCTCGAAGGAACTTCTCCCTCGCGTACCACCAACCTTTACGGCGCCCTCGAAGCACTAGGGGTGCTGTGTCTGCACATGAAGTTTTTGTGTTGATATTGGTTACTATAGGCTACTTCGATGTGGGGTACCTCTTTTGCAACTGCATCTGTTCTGTGGAATTCTCTCAGACCTCTTCTGTGTTTCCTGCTGAATTTATTCCCAACTTCAAAGCCTGCGTCTGTGGCTCACCTCGTAATTTACGGTAGCTGTTGACTTTGACTTTGTGCATACCCATCCTTGAATGGGGCTCTGTCCCATGAAGTGGTGGTGACAACTGGTAAATATATATTTAAATATATATATATAAATATATATAATATATATTTTATTATATATATATATATATTATATAATATATTATATATATTATATATATATATTATTATATATATATATATGAGGTGGGGATGGCAGGAATTAAGTCCGCACATTCTGCAATTGCGGAATTGCGATTTGCGTAATTTGAAAAATGTTGCGAATTGCAGTTATCGGAAATGCCTATATCATTCCGCAATTTAATTCCGCAATTTAATTCCGCCAATAGCGGACTACCAAAAAATTGTGTTATTCATTGGCATTGCCAAAATTTATAGTCCACAATTTTTACACGTTGGCCATCTTTGTACGTCTGGCACAGGAATGACACTAGGTTCAAGTTTTTTGCAAGGATCATGTTACAAAGCAGTTTTCGTTTTTTGCATTTGTGGGCTAAAAAAAAATGCTCAAAGTTTTGCGTTCGTTTTGCGCAAAATCGAAAAAACAACTCAACAAACCGTAAAAAAGTCTCTATTTCTGTGTAAATAGAATAAATTTTGTATAAAATAACTTTACCGAATTAAAGACATTTTCCTTCACGTTTGATAAGCATTTTTTTAAAGATTTTGCGCTAAGGTTGACGAAAACTGACACGAAAACTTGAGCATTTTTTTAGCAAAATGCAAAAACGAAAACGGCTTTTGAAGTTCGAACTATTTTTTCAGTATGCTAGGAAGCATTTAAGCCAAAAACTTCAAAAATCCTATTCTGTATACAAATAAAATAAAAAACGCGAGTTCGTTTAACTTGAAGTTTATTGTAAATAAGTAATAAATTTAAAATGCAAAGTCAACAGTTGATGCATGAATAACAAGTTGAAACCATTTTTTTTATTTTTTTCTTTATACAAATTTTTTCTTAACCTTTAGTTATAATGAATATAATTTTTGAAACGTCACCACCAAATTTCAGATAAATGTATTGTACAGCTAAATAACTAAATAAATAAAATAATATAACAATTAGTACCCATAATATTATATATATATATTTATAATATATATATATATATATAATTATCTATAATAATAATAATATAATATATATATATATTTTATATAATATATATCTATATATCTATTATAATATATATATAATATATATATTACTATGTATATATATATCTATTATATTATATAATATATATTATATATAATATTTATTTATATATATATATATATATATATTATATATATATTATATATATATATATATATATAATTATATATATATATATAATATATATATATATATAAATATTATGTTTAGTTTTCAAAAATTAATTTTGAATATTTCCCCACCGAGGAAGAATCATACTAGGGAAAGTATTATCCGGCCGGATAACCATGATATCCGGCCGGATCCGGATAGTTAAAAACTTGGCCGGATAGGCCCGATATTCGGCCCATCCCTAATATATATATATATATATAATATATAATATATATTATATAATATATATATATATATTAATATATATATAACTAGATAGAGAGATATATGTATTTATTTATAGAATAATTTTCTTCTGTATCTGTATATGTTTAAATGTATATTAATTTCTGATATATATATATAATATATATATATATATATATATTATATATATATAGTATTATATATAATATATATATATTATAATATTATATATATTTAATATATATATATATTATATATATACGGGCTAAAGGTAGAGTTGACGGAGTCGCATGGCCAGGTCGTGGGTTCGAATCCTGTTCGATCCTAGGTAGAAATTAAACCTAGAAAGTTCCCCTCCTTGAAATGGGCTATGCCGTGAGGTGTAACTTTTTAATAAAAAAAAAAATATATATATATATATATATATATATATATTATATATATATATATTATATATATATTATTATATATATATATATATATTATATAATATATATATTTATATTAATAATATATTTTCGCCCAGGTAAATTAATCAGTGATGAAATAGTAGTTTTCAATTTTGATGAGAAGGAATTTGGATACACCTGCCTTGTAAATGGTTTTCCTTCTTGATGGATTTCCCACGCGACAATTGTAACGGCTAGAAAGTAAGATTGTTGAGTTATGCAATTATTTTACAGTTTAAAAAAGATTTTTTAATTAACATCTTGTTTTTTTTTCATTTAATTGGACAGTATGCTGGAAAAAAGGCGAAAGGGTTAGATTGCTGTGGTGGAGTTCTGGTATTGATGAATGATCTCTTGATCCGTCGAATCACTGGCAGACTTTTCAATTTGGCATCAGGCCGATCCTACCATGAGGAATCTTTTACAACTCCCAAAGTGCCCACCAACACCGGTATCATCATCACTTCTACAAAACTTTAGTTTTGTTTGGTCGGTTGAAGGTGACGTTTTTTTTTTTTTTTCTCTTTCTCAATCCAAGTAAGCAATGTATTGTTTAGATTTTAATTTTTACACTTCAGTCACTAGGGATACTTTAGCATATAAAATTTTTAGAGCGTTAGGAAGTAGAGGAGAGGAATGGTTTAGGGATATCAAATGAATAATATTTATATAGTTGCAGCAGGGTATCTAAAGTTTGAGTCAATTTATAATTTTGGAAATTAAATTTGCATGTTATGGATAAGTTATGTTTTTAATAAATTTTGATGAATTTGAGATTATTTTACAAAAATTTATATATATATTCTTTATCCCCCATGTAAATGAAAATCTGATTAAGGTGCGTAGATGCCACAGAATGAATAGTATGTAGAAGAGCATGACGTAAGTCAAAGGAAAGTGCCCCACCATTCCCCTCCATAATTTTTTAAGTGAGAGCTCGTTGTAGTCAATAAATATTCACACTAGGGCTTCACGAGACTAACAAATCCTACTTCCTGACACGTTCCTTTATCATTTTATCATTTATTTTTACACCTAACACGCCCCTAAGATTAACCATTAGAACAGATTGCACCCTAGATCTATAGGTCTTATTCCACATCATAGTTTCATTACTATACATTAACACAGGTGATTATCTACCTTCATGCAGAACCCTAGCCCACTCAAGGCTTATTCCCTTTACATTCCACCCAAGGATTTAATTGCCCAGCCATTCCTACCATTTAAACTTTCCTACTATATTATACATCATCGTTCTCTTTTCATCCAACTAATTTCCTGTGCCTCACCCCTCCCCGCCAGATTACCCTCTTAGTAGGATAAGCACGTTAAAGTTAGTTTTTATATATATATTATTAATATATATTAATAAAATATATATATATATATATATATATTATATATATATATATATATATATATATATATATATATATATTATATATATATATATATATATATAATATAATTTATTATATTATATATAATATTATATATATATTATATATATATTATATATATATATATATACTATATTATATATATATATATATAATTAATATATATTTATATATATATATATATAGAATGTTAATTATAAATAACTTAACTAATGAAGACTAATTTGATTTTTATTTATGTGCAGATCACTGGAGAACCATTAGTAAAAAGACAAGATGACAACCTACAGGCTTTAAAGGAACGTTTGAACATTATACCATAATTAAACACAAGCCCTAGTAAGAGTATTCCTAGCCGAGGTATGTTATTTGATCTTTCTTTTATTTTTATATTTATTTTTTCTAAAAAAAAAAAAAAACCCAAGTTAAAAGTGGGAAGGAAAAATTTTAAAAAAATAAGGTTTTCCTATTATTATCTTATTTACTTTTAATTTTTGTTCTTTAGGTATTCATCATCGTAATTGATGCATCGCGTACTGCTAGTCAAGTATTTGAGGATATTAACTTAATATTTGCAAAAGCAAAGAGTAAGGACTTAGTCATGTTTATCTGAGGCCAGGTACTCCTCCACACGCGCTTCTGTGTAAGGTTTTATAGAGTGAAATGTAAATTTCTGATTAATGGGCTTGGTGGCTGTAATTATTCTGCTTTGGGTGCTAACATATGAACCAAACCGGTTTTCTTCTTTCTTTTCTTTTTTATCTGTATCTAATTTCTTTTGCAATTCAAAAATGTTGGGACTATTTTTAATTAGTTTGTGAAAAAAACTAAATACCTTACGTATCTAGGACCTTATATTTTAGTAACTTTTTTGTTTTTGTTTTACAATGTGCCTTATTTATTTACTACTAATATTTTGTTTTACAAAAGTTACTTAAAATTAAATTTTTTTTTCTAGTAGCTATATTTTATTTGCTTTTAGGAAATCTTTCCAAGACACCAGATATATGAGCGCTTAAACCTCCGCTTGAATAAGTCATTGAGTATCTTATGCGCCCATATAGATATTTTCAGAAACGCCGCGTTTTAAGAGGTCCTATAGAATGGGTCTAAATTTGGCTTTTAAATTCTAACGTGGGAGAATTAACAATAAAGACAGCTGATAGCATCTAGTTTGATATTTCACTTCTCTTAACCTACATTTGGTTCATATGTTTAAACTAAATAATGCTTTACTAACACTAACCGAATTTTGTATTTTGTTATAATAGTTGTGATTGGAGTATCTGGAGACCTAAATGAAAATATCTTTTGACTTCCGTAAGAAATTGTACATTCGTGAGCTAAAAACATTGACCCACGTCTCTCATTTCACTTTGAATAATTAACTTTTTATGATGTAATTACAAAAAAAAAATTATGGTTTGAAAGATCACATGACTTCATTGCCATTAAAATAAGGCCGTGATTGTTTGTGCGCTGGAGTCAACTGTGAGCCCTGGTTGATTGAGTGTCAAGTTCCTCTCCTGAAGTCTTCTCGCTGACCAATCGCTAACAGTCATCCCGCTTATGTTTTGGAGTGCTGTTGCAGTTGCGTAAAGACCTTCATTCAATGGTGGTTATCTTGTGCCTTAGGGGACAGCTTCCCCTCTTCCTTCAGTCTCTCATTTCTGGTAGATCTTCCCAGGTTAGCTGTGGTACTAGTCTTGTCACTTTGACATGGTCGAGGGGCTGCCGCAAGAAAGTGTACTCATCGTTCTGCTTCTTGCTGTCGGTTTCAATGATGTCATTGCAAGCATCCCATCTTTCGTTTGGTGCTCTCTCTATGTGGACCACCTGGCGTATGTTTCTAGAGTCAAACTTTCATGCATGGAATGTCAGTTGCAGCTGGCCGTCAATGAAGTGACTTCGTGGTGTGATTCACTGGGTTTTACTCTTTCCGTCTCTTAAGATGAAGACCGTGCTTTTTCGTAGAGGTAGGTAGTAAGCCGGATAGAAGAGGTGATTTGCCTACCTTGGTGACCCTGTGTGGCTCACCCATCCGCCCCTAGTCGGAGGTGAGGTTCTTTGGGTTTGTTATTGGATGCTCGCCTGACATATCTCCCATTCCTTAATCTGAAGATTAACTGCCGCCTCTCATTGGACCTCTTACGCCACCTTACATCTACATCTTGGGGTGCTGATCGTAAGGTTATGCTTCGTCTGCTGGTCAGAGTTGGATTATGCGTGTGCGATATATGGACAGACGTCCGTCCGGCATACTTGCGCCTTCTCGACCCCATACAAAATGAGGGTCTGCTGATATCTCTTTGGGCATTTCGTTCTTCGCCAAAGGAGAGTTTGGTGGTGGAGGCTGGGGTGATGACCCTGTCTTTACTGAGAGAATATCTAATGTGCTACTTGTTTCTCCGCCTACAAATCCCTAAGCCATCGGCTTTGACTCCTCTCGTAGCCCTTCCTATTGACCCTTTGCTGAGGTTGTAGCGTCTGTCTCTTCGTTTTCTCCGCCTCCCTGTGCGGGCTGTTTTACAATTTAACTAAATTATGTCTGCCCTTATTGGTTGTATCCGCTCCTTGTGGTGTGCATGAGGTTGTCTTGTCTTATCTAAATCCGGGGACCACCCGTCTCTACTGAAGGCTTCCTTTGTGTCTCACCTGGCTCTCAATGGGAGCTCTGTGAGCATTTACACCGACGGCTCAAGGCGAGAGGGTGGTGTGGGTGCATTAGCGGTCTTTCCGGACCTTACTATGCGTGTCCCACACTCTCCCTTATGACTCGTCCGTCTTTACAGCCGAGTTAGTTGCGCTGACTTTGGCTATTAATAGGATTCTGACACTAGATCTGCCTGACATGTATACGATTTTTTCTGACTCTGAGTGCTCTTCTTGCACTAAAAGTTAGAACGACCAGACATCCTTTGATTTCCGTTATCCAAAGGTTTCTGTATGCTGCATGCTAGACACAAGCATTTGACGTTTTGCTGGGTCCCTTCTCACGTGGTTATCCTGGGTAACGAATTGGCTGACAAAAAGCGGCCTATCACACCGCCACCTGCAATACTACCTGTGGTCATCTTGCTGGCACACCTCCCAGCTGCTGATTTCTGCTACCGACTCTAACACGACTTCCTCGCTTGTTAGCAGGAGTATTGGTCAGAGGATTATCGTGGTGCCAAACTGAGTAGCATAAATCCGCTCCAGGGGAATTGGTCGACATCACTAGGTGTCCAGCCTGTCCTATCCCTCGTTCTTAATAATGTAGTTGTTAAATATTGCATAATATAATTGCATAAGATCTAAATAATAAATTGCGATTATTCAATATTTAACTACATATTAAGAACGAGGGATAGGACAGGCTGGACACCTAGTGATGTAGCCTTGAAGGGAACTCGATTGCTTTAAAACTGTTCTTGAACTAAACTTTTTTGGGTTAAAAGCATCGAGCATATTGTCCTCATTTCGCAACATGCGGTGGTTCAATCCCGGAGAAGGCAGTAATTCTTTACCTTCCCACTTTGTTCTTTGTTTAAGATCTAAATAATAAATTGCGATTATGCAATATTTAACAACTACATATTATTAAGAACGAGGGATAGGACAGGCTGGACACCTGGTGATGTCGCCTGGAAGGGAACTCGTTGATTTAAATTTGTTCTTGAACTCAACATTTTTTTGGGTTAGGGGATAGCTCAGTGGTAAAGCATCGACAGGTATATTGTCTTCATTCGCAACATGCGGGGTTCAATCCCAGGTCAAGGCAGTTAATTCTTTACCTTCCACTTTGTTCTTTGTTTAAAATCTAAATAAAAAGGCGACTATGCCAATATTTAACAAACTATATATATAAATTATATAATATATATATATATAATATATTATATATATATCTATAATATATATTATATATATATATATAATATATATTATATATATATATATATATTATATATATATATATATGAATATATATATATATATATATATAAATGTGATACGAAAGGAAGTAGGTAAAATTAAGAGTGAGAAGTAAGTGTGCAAGAATAATAAGGAAAGTTGTAAGACGCTCGCTAGTTAAACGGTTTGAATGCGAAAGTTGGATACCTGAGCAAATCTGGGGGGCAAATGAAGGAAGCAATTGTAGTAGTGCAAAGGAGTGTGTGGTGTGCTAATAGGAAGTAAGAATGTTAACAGGATGGGTGGAATGAAGAGGTGAATGAAGCGGTTAAAGGTTAAAAAGAAGCGTGGTTTGAATGTACTAAAAGCAATGATGAAGATTCAAAAGAAAGATGTTGGAATTATATAAGGAGGAAAATGAAATACTAAAAGGCAGTATACGTAGGAGAAAACAGAGGTAAATGAACAGTTTTTTGGAAGGAGGATGAATGAGGACATACAAGGAAATAGGCAGCTCTTCTGGAAGGAAGCGCGAAAGGTTAAGAAATGAGAAAGGGGAATCTGCTTAGAAATAATGAATAGGGGATGGTGCTTTTGTAACTGAATGAAATGGATGTGAGGGGAGTGTGGAAAGAACACTCGAAAATCTGCACAATTACAGTAATGATGAGGTGTTTAGTGAATGTTTGGGTTTTGGAATGGTGCAGAAGGAATAGGTATTTTGGGGGATGAGGTTATTATAAGGAGGAGGAATGGGTAGGGTGAGAAAGGTTGAGAATGGTAAATCTGCAGGTTATAGATGAAATTCTAGTGAAATGATCAAGAGCGGAGGCGAGATGGTGATTGATTGGATTTGGAAGTTGTGTAATAAAGCGTTTATGGAGGGTATAGTTCCAAGGGATTGGAGGGATGAGCGTAATAGTACCCTTGTATAAGGGTAAGGGAGCAAAGGGGAACTGTAGAAATTATAGGGATATAAGTTTATTGAGTGTTGTAAGGGAAGGTCTATGCTGGCTATTTGGTCGAAAAGAGTGCGTCCGAGTGACTGAGGGACTGATGGTGAAGAACAAGGTGCGTTTGGAGTGGTAGAGGAATTGTTGGATCAAATCTTTACATCTGAAACAAATCATTGAGAAAATGAGGGAGAAGAAGAATAATTGTATTTAGGTTTTATGATTTGGCACAGGCGTATGATAGAGTTAATAGGGAACGTTTATGGCAGTGTTAAGTGATATATGGTGTTGGTGGTAGGCTTCTTGATGGAATCAAAAGTATGTATGACGATAGTGAAGCGTGTGTAAGAATAACTGGGTGTCATGGTGATTGGTTTATGGATTAATAGGCGGAGTAAAGACAGGGTTTGTGTTTAATGTCTTCCTTGGTTATTCCATTGTTATATGGAATGGGGGTTTTATGAAAGAATTTGAGGTGGGGATGGCAGGAAATGGTGTTAGAAATGGTGGAGAATGGAGTTGAGTGGAGGGTGCCTACCTATTATAAGTGGATGAGATGATTTGGGTGTGGCGAATCTGAAGAGAGTTTTGAGAGGATTGATAGAGAGATTTGGCCAGGTGTGTAGTAAAAGGAGGGGCTTGACAGTAAACGTGGATAAGAGTAGTAAAGTTATGGTTTGTGAGTGAGGACACTCCTCAAAGTGAGAAGTTATGTTAAGATGGTGAGCAGCTAGAACAGAGTCGTCTGAGTTTAAATATTTGGGATTCATGTTGGATGAGAAGGGAACGGACGATGCAGAGGTGTAGTAGGAAAGTTGTGAAATGGCAGGAAGGTGGCTGGTGCAATTAATCGTTTGTGGATGTAACGGGACCTAAGTCCTTGAGTGTGCTAGGGTCTTCATGAGGGTATGTTGTTACTGCTGATATTGTATGGTAGTGAAGACTATGGCTGGAATAAGAAGTATAGTCTAAAGTTTCAATGTGTTCAATGGACAATCTTAGGGGTGGTGCTAGGTGTGAGAAGAATTGATAAGAGGAGGAATGAACGTATTAAGAGAGTTGTGTGGTGTGTGAATGAAGGGGTAATGAGAGAATAAAATGAAAGTATGTTGAGATGGTTTGGTCATGTGGAAAGGATGAATGATTATCGGTTGGTTAAAGCGGATGTATAGTGGGTGAGTGTGTTGGGAACCGACCGGCTGGGGACCGAAAGAGAAAGTGGATTGAGTCGGTGAACGATGTCTGAAGGAGAGAAATGTGGAATGGTGCATAAATGGCGAGAATAAAGGTCCATGATAGGAGAGAATGGCGGGGTTTTGTAATGGGGGATGGTTTTCTCAAACCCTGGGCCAGGGGATGAACCCTTAATTGACCGCATTTACCATAGTGGAGGGCCGTCGCGGTTCCAGATCTCTGGGTGGATTTTCTGTCTGTGACGAGCTCTCACTAATTAATGGTCCACAGAGGGGGCGGTAAGGCTTGGGCTTTCTTTTTCGACGTTTGTCAATGTTCCTACTGTCTTTTTCCAGTGCATGTTAAGCACCTTACCCCCAATCTTGGGGCAAAGGAGGAAGGTGAAAGAAAGAAAGAAAGATATTAAATATATTATATTATTATATTATTATATAATTATATATATATATATATATATAATATATAATATATATATATTATTTATATGTATATATATTTTATATTATATATATATATATATATATATATATATTATATATTATATTATATTATATTATATAATATATTATATTATATTATATATAATTATATATATATAATATATATATATATATATAATATAATAATAGATATATATTATATATATATTTATATATTATATATTGCCTCGTGGTGTAGGAGATAGACTCGCCATCTCTCATGCGAGAGGAAGTTAGTCCAATCCTCCGCGTAGCATTGAGTTTTTTCTTCCTGGGGACAATTAAAGACTCAGCTACGGACACGTGGTGGCGACAGGCTTGGGTTAGCCGGCCTTAAAGTTTAGTTTCCTGTAGTCCCCCCTTGTGTTACCCTCTGAGAAGGGGATAAAGCACGTTTAATAAGGAAGTTGTGTATATAATATTATATAATATATATATATAATATATATAATATATTTATATTTATATTTATTTTTTATATATAATTATATATATATATATATATAATATATATATATATTATTATATATATATTATATAATATAATATATATATTATATATATATATATATGTCAGGATCTGGCCGGATTCAAATTTTTTTTTGCTTTAAGGTCAATGAAGTGACCTTTCAAACCATATTTCTAACTTTTGTAAATAAAGTAATTAAATATTATTCAAAGTAAAATGTACGAGGTGGGTCGTTTTTGCTTGCGAGTGTATATTAGATAATGTTTAAATAGTATATTATAGTATATTATTTATAATATATCTATATATTTTTTTTTTTTCAGGTATTTCTGAAAGGCTCGGAAGCTTTTAAAATGGAGTACTTATGACATATATATTTTTTTTTGTTTTCAATTTATTTTTAATGTTTCTTTTTTATTATTATTATTTTAAGCATAGAGAAAGTGGGAAATGACACAGTAGAGAATATATTATACATATTAATTTATTTGGTGGGATGTATTTAATTCTTATTCGTCATTAAATGTCTTAACAGATCATTAACCTGGTTTCCTCTTGAAAAAGGGAGAAATTTAAGTTTTTTTGTTTTTGTTTTTTTGGGGGGAGAAATTTTGGGTTATTCAATATAATAATAATAATAATAAAATATTATATATATATATATATAATATATATATATATATATATATATATATTATATATATTTTTTATTATATAAAAAAATCAAGCATATATATATATATATATTTCATATATATATATATATATATATTATATAATATATATATATATATATATATATAATATATATATATATTAATGATTATTTTTGTATTCATTAAAAAGCAACCAGCGGCTTCTAAAAACTGCCTTTATAATTATAATGATAAATTGACTAATAATAAAATTAATTGTAGTTGGAGTTTGAAGACTAAGTTTGTTGAATAGGTTAATGTCATTGCAATGAAAAGTAATATTTAAATACTTAGCATTTTTTGGATTTAATATTGGCGTTTAAAAAAGCGTATATTTTTTGGAATTTTATGCTCAAATTTTGCCTAAAAAAAAAAATAAATAAAAAAGTAAAGACTTTATAAAAAAATGACATTGGCGTTTTTTCAATAACATTCTTCCTCCCAACCAGCAATTGAACTGCCAATTTTTCCTCTTTTTATTAAAATAGAAAATTTGAACCTAATGACGGTTTTTAAATTAATATTTGAACCATAGGTCGTAAGGGAGTTTGTTTATTTTTATTTAAATTTTTTTTTTTCCAATTTTTTTTTCATATTTTTTTTTTTATTTGTGTCCAGACTTGTGGTGGTAGAAATTTGAATGTTTTGACAATTCGAAATAGCTTTTGCATTAGAGATGGGGGCTGCCTTTGGAGATTATAAAAGTCGGAACCTTCCATTGTATAGTTATTAACATTTGAACGGTAATAAATTCGTCTTATGAGCCCACATTTATATGATGTAGGTTTATAAGATTTTTTTTTCGCTGTTCATTTACAGTGATGCTTTAACTTTAAAGCTAATTTTCGGCATATTTTCCATTTGTACTCCATAGTCCTATATTTTTTAGGATGTTAAAACTTGTACAGTGTGTAACTGTGTATTGGTGTGAATGTTTTGTTTTTAATGTTTTTATGACTGAGAAGTATTTGACTAGTTTTGTAAATAAATCACAATGTGGATGTAGTTTTATAAGTGTAAAAAAATAAAAATTTTGTGGAAATATTACACTTGTCCTTTGTGTAATATTCACACAGACTATTTACTACTTTGTAAGTTTAATAAATTTAGGATTATTGTTCGCTTTGAAATTGTAGTTTATGAATAAGAATTTTTCTTTTCAAATTTGTTTTTATTTTCCATGTGTTTACTGTTAAGTCATTAGTGTATTAAGTTTACGTTTCCTGTTTGGTGTAAATTTGATTTTTATTTTTTTTTTTGTATTCATTTAACAAATGTTATTTAGTTAAAAGTAATACCTTCCATGCATATGACAAACTTTCTTGATACGAAGCGAAAACAACTCCTAAAGAATATTGCTGAAGTGAGTATATAGATTGAATTTTCATGAAAGATGAACGATTAAAAATATCACTTTTTAAATTATTTTTAATCTACCCCTCGCTTCATTTTACACGTAAGAATTTAACAAAAGGTGGGCCCCTCTTCGCTTCAAACTACACAATAAAATTACTACTATAGAGTCTTAGTTAAAATAATAATAAAGTACACTTCCCAAAGAAAACAAATTAAAAGGCTATTAATAAAATTAAATATAACAACACGGTTATCATTGTATAAGATTGTATAGTCCTTCAAATATGTCGTCAGTCTTTCATGTAAATATAAAAATATACTGGATAGTTTAGTAGGTTTAATCAAATAAGCCATTTTTCTCTTCCTCTCGTTCTCTTTCTTTCAACATATAACGTCATGTTGTCGGTTCTCTCTCCTTTGGCTAACATCTGCTTATTCATTTATCCATGTTATTTTATTGCTTTCATTTATTTGGTAACAGCTATGTCTATCCTCAATCTGCTCTTCACTCGCGAAGTGGATTAAATAACTGTACTCAATGTTTTGCCATCAGCTTTTATTTCTATAGGTACATTTTCCCCCTGTATTTCCTTAACATGTGTTTTTCAAATAGTTGTTTCAGCTCCTTCAATTAATACTAACGTTTCTGTTTCTATTTTTTATCTCGCCATCACTTGGCAGCAGCCGATTTTCAAAATATTGAACATTTTCTTTCATCTACTAAGCTCGTTATATAATCTACTTGTGACTTCTCTTTGTCGACATCACTCTATGAAGCGTCTGTGTACAATACAAACCTAATTCTTTCTTCGCTTAACTCCTCTTATTTTCCTAATTATTCTAACACTATTCATATCCTTCCCATAAGCTATCTTAATTCTCCTTGCTCAAGTCACACACTATAAGCAATGTCCGGTCTACTATGTTCACCTGGTTTAGTTGTCCTACTAATGATCTGTATCTTGTCATTTTTTCTTTAGTTCTTTTTCGCCGTTTTCCATAGGTTCGTAGATCTCGTTTGCATCGGTTTTATATAATTTTCTAGACTCGTGTATAAACATCCTTGTTTCACTCCCACTCCTATATATTTAAATCCTTGCTCTTTTGATGCTATTTTTTAATTTTTTCTTAATTGCCCCTATGACTTCGAATGTCATTTCCTCTATAGCATAAATCGTCCACGTGGGTACACATTACTCCTATTAATTTATCATTTCTTTTCCAACTAAATATTGCTGGATTTACTGAGCATTTCTTTCCTACTTTCATTGTTTTTACCACTTTATTATAACAATAGTTGCATCTTTCAATCCATAAACTGACTTCTTCAACTTCCATATTTTGTCCCTTCTTGCTTTGGAGGTGATATTTAAACTGTCTTTCAAGTTTATCTCGGATATGCTGTAATATCCGTTGTTTTACATTTCCAACCATATCTTTTTGATATTCCTATACATAATTTTAAAGTTTCAGTAGCTCATGTGGGTGCGTTTGTAGAATATTCATCTTTTTCTTTGAAACCTTGTTTTACAGGCCATTCTAACTAGTTTTTATTTTTTCTGTCTATCCATCTATCTAGTGGTTAAAACTTTTTGACTTCCTTTATTTACGTCCTCGTACACCTATTTCCAATCCAGCTTTCTAACTCCTTTACTTTTGCTTCTAATATCTTTTTTTCTTCAAAATTAGCTTAAAATACCTCCCCCCTCCGGTATGCGTGTGATGTTTTGCCAGTCATTAAAATCTATCTACTTTTTTTTTTTTGTCCTGCTCGTAAATTATCCACATTATAACAATTCCAAATCTTGCTTGTAGCTTTTTCTGTTCTTCCTTTATTTTTACCTCTTATCATTTCCCCTTGGTCTTTTTTGTTTGCTCGGTATCTCTCACCTACTTAAACTACTACTGTGTCAAATTCATGTTCTTCATTAATTCGGTTAAAATTCTGTCTCCTCATCTCTTCATCTTCGGATTCTTCCAACTCTTTATATATCTCTTCTCTTTTGGCTTCTAATTCTCGTAATATGTATTCTATTTACCTCTCTAAGAGAGCCTACATGTTTCACCACTACAGGTTTGCCGTCTATACCAATGATTCTTGCCGGACCTCTATTCTTTCTCATTCTCCTTTTTATAATAGACTACCTCTCCAATTACTGCTTCCTTCACTTTATGATTTCTCACGTTTTCTATTAAGTTCCTCATTTTTTCGCAGGCTTCTTGTTTATGTGAATGTAGCCATATGCATGGTTATCAAATTCTCTTTTAACATCGTTTCTTCTTTCTAAGCATGATGGCCTGTCTTTGTTTATCACGGTAGGAATACCTATATTCTTTCCAAATAATAATTGGTTTGGAGAAAATTCACCTTTCATCATTAAACTATTTTTGGCAGCTAATGACCAATTTACTTATCGAATCTTTAATAAGACTCCATTCTTTCACAAATCTCATTGCTTCAAGGGCCCTCGGCTGTAGTGCTAACAGCCTTTAGTTAAACCTCAGCCATAACTTTTACCTCCTCGTTTTGAAATTCCAATATGTGTTCAGACAATAACTTCCCCTTTGCACCAAATATACTTATCCAGCTTTCCAATATTTTCTCGGCTATCTCTTAATCTCTTTACTCTTTTTTTTACTCAAGCGCCTTGACAGTAGTGAGTAGCCAACTCCACCATTTTCAAAAATTTGCTCCCTTCCAATTATGTCTTTGTTGTTCGCCTTGTCTATATTTTATTTCTAAATCTTGAAACACGCAAAAAAAACATTTCCCATATCAACACATTTTCATCCTTTCCATGGTTTCTCTACCTTCCAACCATGGTATATCTCCTCTAATTACTTAACTTTTAAAAAAAAAAAAATTATAATTTCCTATTTGGCATGGTGTATCTATACTTTTAATGGTTATGGTTACCTATTTACTTTCTCCAAACTCATAACTTACTTTTTTCTCTTGGCTGTTATTCATCTTTATCTCTGCACCACTTAACTCCATCATTATCCGGCCTATTCATCTATCTACACACACAGTCTTCGTACAACCTGTGTCTAGAATTCCTTCTATAGCTTACTTTCTCTTCTTCATTATTCTTACTTTCTTTTTTCATTTCACCTTCTCTAGATACTGTAAAATATCTTCCTTTATTGTTCCATTTCTTTGGGCATGCTTGTGTGTAATGATATTCCGATCCGCTTTTTAATACCCCATTACTTAACCGAACCTCATAGGGATTTTTCTTCCTTGTATTCTTTCCTCCTTAGATGGTCTATTCCACTATTCTCCTTCTGTTTCTTTTCTTCAATGTTGTTACTAACTTGGGAAATAAATTTATCATCTTTTTTATTACTTCGAAGAAATTGCCTTTTTCCAGAACTACACCAACTGTTTCTTTTCTTCATCTATGCCCGTTCTCTTTAGAAGGTATCCTCTCGTATCGTCTTTCATAGTCAATCCTCCAGCTGTTTCGCATTCTTTATACATTCTTTCAGACCTTTCAACGAATGTCCGCATATCTTCTTCCTGCTTCTTTGCAATATTTAAAAATTCTCTCATATTGAATTGGTCAGTGACTTTGTCTTTACTGTATCTTAATCCCAGTTTTTCTACTATTGACTCCTCCCCCTCCCTCTTTCATAAGATCTTCATTTTTATTTTCTTAATTGCTTCAAAAGCTTCTCCTAGTCTTAATTTAATCTCTAATCCTGGGCATCTTACATATTCTTTTTCTACGAGCAACCATTTTTTTTTTTACTTTATCCTTCCACTCTGGAATTCTCCCTTTCTTCTCCATAAAACCGTGGGCATCCTGTTCTAGTATCTCTTCTACCTCCTTCAGTTATTTCTTTGTTTGAGTCAGGTATCGTAACAATGCTATCTGCTATCTTGATACGAAGCGAAAACAACGCGCCTAAAGAAAATTGGTGAAGTGAGTAAATGGATTGAATTTTCTTGAAGGATCGACGATTAAAAATATCACTTTTTAAAATTTTTATTTTTAATTATACCTCTCGCTTCATTTTAAACCACTATAAAATTACTACTATGGTGTCTAGTTAAAATGCGTAAATCAAAGGTCACGATCGCCACATAAAGTTATAATGCTAAATTAAATATTAAAGTCCTCTTCCTAAAGAAAATACAATAAATTAAAAGACTAATAATAAAATTAAATATTGAACACTATTATCACTGTATAAGATAAATGGAAATCCTTCTTCAAATATGTCGTCACTCCCTTTTCTGTAAATATAAAAATATATTGGATAGTTTAGTAGATTTAATCACTTAGTGTTCTTAAATGAGGCTCACACTACCAGGGTTATGGAGTCGATTCAAAAAATTTCCGACTCCGACTCCACCCTCTTCAAAATTTCCGACTCCGACCTCTTCAAAATTACTGACTTCGACTCCACCCTTTTGAAAATTGCCGACTCCGACTACACTCATTTGAAAATTACCGACTCCGACTCCACCCTCTTCAAAATTACCGACTCCGACTCCACCCTTTTCAAAATTGCCGACTCCGACTCCACTCTCTTCAAAACTACCGACTCTCCGACTCCACAACCCTGCACACTACTACTACATGACAATCCCACCTTAATTTACGTAGACCTCCATGGCTATCAAGTTTTCTGTACAGAAAATTTGTAGTCTTAGAAGTGGTCAAAAATGACCGGGTGCCAATGAGTTGTTGGCTTGTTAGCCTGATTACGCTCTCGCTTCAATCTGAATTAAGTTCAATAATTCGATTTTGAAATGCGTTTCATCTTGAAGTAACATAAATTGAACTTTCAGTCAGTATTGAGGATTTGTATCTTCCAGCAGAATGTGGATACTACAAAGGAGTCAAAAGTACTTTTTTTTATATTAATGAGATTGGCTTATAATTCCTTATTGCACATGTTTATTTGTATTTTAAATGTTAGATTATGTAATATAGCTTAAATTTTTAAAATTTAGTAAAGGATTAACTTGGTTTATAGAAAAAACTGAAACCTATGAAGTTTTAATGTTTTCAATTTGTTTACGTTTAGAATCTTTTATGTACCTGTTTGTGTATTTATTCATTAATTTTGCACACATCTAATGGTAATTAAATGAGGGAGAATAACTAATATATAATGGTGTTGCTAGTTTTTGTGTTCGATCGAATTGAATTTAATATTTATTTATTGATACCCGAATGTTGTTACCTATGTTAATGTATAGTACTGAGACTATGGTCTGGAATAAGAGGTATAGATTTAAAGTACAATGTGTTCAGATGGACAATCTTAGGGGCGTGTTAGGTGCGACAAGTATTGATAAAATGAGGAATGAACGTCTTAGAATTATGTGGTGTGAAGAAAGGGACAAATGAGAGAATAAATGAAAGAACGTTGAGGATGGATTGGTCATGTGGAAAGGATGGAAGATAGTCGGTTGGTTAAGCGGGTGTATAGTGGTGAGTGTGTTGGGAATCGACCGGCTGGGAGACCGAAGAAAAAGTGGATTGAGTCCGTAAAGGAATGCCTGGAGGAACGAAATGCTAGTTTGGCAGAGGCGAGATGAAAGGTGCATAATAGGAGTGAATGACGGGGTTTTGGGTCACCTGGGGCAAGGGATGAACCCCACACTGACGAGATGCCATAGTGAGGATCCGTCGCAGTTCCGTGAAGCTCTAGGGTGGATTTTCTGATTGTGACGAGTTCTAAAAGGTATAAAGGGGGCGGTAACGCTGGGCTTTCTTTCCGACTGTCATATTCTTCTACTTTTCCGTTTCCAGCGCATGTCACGCACCTTACCCCCAGTCTTGGGGAGAGACGGTAGATGATAATAATTATATATATATATAGTGAATATATATATATATATATATATATATATATATATATATATATATATATATATATATATATTATATATATGTATATATATATATATATATATATATATATATATATATATATATATATATATGTTATATATTTCTATATATATATATATATATATATATATATATATATATATATATATATATATATATATATATATATATATATATATATATATATATATATATATATATATATATAAACGGAAACTTATTATTTGATATCAATAAAACTTACTGTTGCCCTTACTGTCTCTATCCTCAGTGATCATCTCTACCAAATACAAAAGCTGTGTATTAAAAATTCATCCCGATTTCTCATTTATGACAAAAAAAAAAAAACAAATGAAAAATCGCTATATCCTTTTCATATTTATCCTATCATGAAATTTCCTGAGTGTGTATACAACCGGTTTATGATATTTACGTAGATAATCGGTTTGTATACTCAACTGCTTTGCCGCTGTTCGACGAGATAAATTCAATTTCTTGGGGATTTTTTTTTTTAAATATTTTCATGTAAATAGAGCCAAATAGACGAAAACCAGTATGTTTTGGATTCAGCGCAACAAAATACATTAAGAAACGAGTACCTGAACATATTCAACAAAACTGGGAGTTTCCGTGTTATTTTTTCGATAGGTAAATGAAACATTAAATTAAATACTATTTATTTTATTTATATAAAAATTCACAATACAGTAATAAATGGTTAAATATAACATTTATTTTATTTATATAAAAATTTAATCATATAGTACTAAAAGATAAATAAATAAATTATCAAGCCATTGTCACGATATATTATATATTATATAATATATATATATATATATATATATATATATATATATATATATATATATATATATATATATATATATATATATATTTCCGGGGGACTGCAGGAAATCAAACTTAAGCCCGGTTATTAGGAAGTTCGTCACACGTAATTGCAGTCGGTTTAATTTTGCCCTTAGAAGAGCAAAAATTAGTGAAACTTTTTTAACCACACTAGATACAATTTTAATTATAGCGTAGCCTAAACAATCTGAAAAATTGACTCAAACATTTCGCCAAATTAAAATCTCGAAACTCACATTTGATTTTTTAATATATATATATATATATATATATATATATATATATATATATATATATATATATATATATATATATATATATATATATATATATATATATATATATATATATATATATATATATATATGTATATATATATATATATATATATATAATGTTTATAACCTAGTGAGTTAAAAAATTGAATAATTACAACGTAATTATTAGAAATATTTACTAATTACAACCTAAATATTTGAAAAATAATTGCCATGGAATCAAAAATTGGGTAAATTCACTTGACAGGCAAATGCATGAAGAACGAGGAAAGACGTCAAAAACAGTTCGTTGGAGAGCACTGGATTAGAGCTTTTATTAAATATAGAGCCAGCATAATTAGTGTTAAACAAAGACCCTGCAATTGATGAGGAAAAAAAATTATATATATATATATATATATATATATATATATATATATATATATATATATATATATATATATATATATATATATATATTTATATATTAGATATATATATCTATATATATATATATATATATATATATATATATATATATATATATATATATATATATATATATATATATATATATATATATATATATATATATATATATATATGTATAGTATATATATATATATATATATATATATATAACCTAAATACAATTTATTCTTCTTCTCCCTCATTTTCTCAGCCATTTGTTTCAATGTAAAGATTTGATCCACAAATCCTCTACCACTCCTAAACGCACCTTGTTCTTCACGAATCACTCGATGGACTCTTTCGACTAAAATACCAGCATATATCTTTCCTACAACACTCAATAAACTAATTCCCTTATAATTCCTACAGTTCCCCTTATCTCCCTTACCCTTATATATGGGTACTATTACTGCTCTCCTCCAATCCCTCGGAACTATACCCTCAATAAACGCTTTATTACAAAACTTCCAAATCCAATCAATCACCATCTCGCCTCCATTCTTGTCTTGATCATTTCACCAGTAATTTCAACTATACCTGCAGATTTACCATTCTTCAACTTTCTCACTCTACCCATTATCTCATCCTTACTAATGACATCATCCCAAAATTCCTATTCCTTCTTGCACCATCAAACTCACACACATCCACTATTACCTCTTCATTACTGCTAATATTATACAGATTTTGGAAGTGTTCTTTATACACTCCCCTAATATCCATTTCATCAGTTACAAAAGCACCATCCCTATTCATTATTCTAAGCAGGTTCCCCTTATTCTCATTCTCAACCTTTCGTGCTTCCTTCCAGAAGAGATTCCTATTCCCTTGTAAGTCCCCATTCATCCTCCTTCCAAACTGTTCATTTACCTCTTCTTTTCTCCAATGTATGCATCTTTTAGTATTTCTTTTTTCCTCCTTATATAATCCCAAACATATATATAAAATTTCATCATTTCAAATTTCATCATTGGCTTTTAGTGCATTCAACCTCGCTTCATTTTTACTTTTAACAGCTTGCATTACCTTTTCATTCCACCACTCACTGTTAACATTCTTACTTCCTACTTTAGCACATCCACATATTTCCTTTGCACTGCTAACAACTGCTAAGTTCATTTGCTCCCAGATTTGTTCAGTCTCAACTTGTTCACATTCAACTGATTTACTTGCGAGTGCTCTTAGATACTTATCCTTATTGCCTTGTTCACTTAACTTATCACTCTTAATTCTACCCACTTCCTTCCGTATCACCTTCCTCTCCATCCAAGCACCCACTAACTTAATTTTACATAGAACAACATAATGATCCGATAATCCCATTCCTAATCCCCTCAGTGATTTAACATCCAACACATATTTCAACATCTTCTTCATCAACAAAATCAATCATACTTTTCACTTCGATACCATCTCTACATATACCAACTCTAGTATACTTATGGATACTCTTGTGTTTAAAGAAAGTATTGCTTACACACATACCTCTCTCCTCACAGAAATCAATCACCTTCCAACCATTCTCATTTTCTCCCGACACCCCAAGACCACCTGTAATACCATCTCTTTTCTGATCACCTATCCAACCATTTAGGTCCCCCAACACAATCAATCTGAAGCTCCTACTAATCCCATCCAAAACATCATTCAGTTATTCCAAAAATCGTTCTCTCTTCAACATTTCCCTTGGACCATACGTCACAACCACACATACCTTGACTTTTTCAAACTTAAATTTAACTATTAAAATTCTAGTACTCACACACACGAAGTCTACCATAGCTCTGTACCACAAATCACTCATCAAAATTGCAACTCCTTCTCTCCCCCTCTCATTCCTTTCCACATCAGCAAACACACACTTCACACCACAAGACTCATTTTCACCGTTTCCTTTCATAATTGTTTCAGTCACAGCGAGCAAATAAAATTTGCCCTTTCTAAATACATCCATCACCTCTCTCCTCTTCTCCTCGACAGTTATTCCTCCGACAATTCCATGTACCCATACGATTCATTCAACTTCGCCGAAAGATAGAAAGCCGCTTACGGTGATCACGACCTTCTCCGAGGCATGCACTATCATTCCTAGCAAGAGATAAGTGGTAGTGGGCAGCCAACTCAACTACCACCGTCCCTTAGTCGCTTTCTACGACAAGCAGGACATACGATGTGGGCAATTCTTTCTCCCCCACACATAGGGATATAAGTAGTAGGGATGTCTGTATGATGTTGTCTAGAAGAGGGAAGAGGACGTTAAGCATGTGCATATGATATGTGGATAAATGGTGGTCAGTAAGATGTTGTCTGGAGGATGAATGTGTAAAGAATATGAACGCAAAAGAGAAAGGTGAACCCCTGACCATCCCATCATGGGAGAGGCCACACCACTCCCAGGCACTCCACCGATGCAACCTGTCTACTCCAGAGATGTTATGTTCCACAATGTTCTATGTTGAGAGTTATTTAATCAGGAGAGAAAACAGTGGGATGCATCCTCCGAAACTTGGTTACAGTTTTGACAGATGCTTGTGGTTGTTTGGTTAAGGTTGAATCTGTGTTAGTAGTATTGTAATTTAGGGTGATGGCCGCATCTTAACTTTGCCAAGGATGACTGACTAGTTCTTGATAGCGACTTGAATTCTGGTGCTATTTCTGGTGGGTATTTGTTTAAAATGTTGCTTGGTGGTCTGCGTCTTAAATGGTTTTCTGTTAGTGTCGTGCGGATTTGTTTGGTGTATGTTGTGTTGTTTGGTGGTGGTGGTTGTTCAGGATTTGTTTGTAATATAGGGCTGGTGAAGAAGGAAGTTGTTTGAGTCTGTGGTGGGTAAGGTTAGAGAGAGCAATGTGGAATGGATGTTTGGGTGTTTGGGTTTTGGAAAAGAATTGTGTGCCTATCATGTAGAATTTTGGTTTCATCGTGCAGGTGTTGTTGATATGCGTCCTGTTATGATTCTTAGAGCTTTTTTTGTGTGGTTTGGAGTTGCTTAATGTTATTTTTAGTCAGTAGTGGGTGCCAGGTTGGAGAAGCGTGGTTTAGAGTCGGACGAATGAATTGTTTGTATATAGGGGTAGATGTTGGTTTATTGCTTGTGAAGTCTGTGCCAGCGATGGTTCTTAATATGTATAGTTTCTTGTTAGCAGATGGGATTATGTTGTTTCTGTGTTTTGTGAAAGTGAGATGTGTGTCAAGTGCTACTCCGAGGATTTTGGGAATTTTATTAAAGGGTGTAGCAATGTTGTTTAGGTAGACTAGTGGGTGTGTGTCACCAAGTTAGCGGTCGGTGGTAATTAATATAATTGAAGATTTGTTTGGTGAGGCGGGCATTCTGTTTTCTGTTAGCCATGTTTCAAGTTGGTTGATGTATTGTTGTGTCAGGTTTGTGGCCGTGTTTAAGTTCTGGTGTGTAGTGGCTATGGTGATGTCATCTGCGAAGGTTATTATGATTGTGCAATCTATTTGTGGTTGTGGTAGATTGGCCGTAAATAGGTTGAATAGTGTGGGGGAAAGCTTTGCGCCTTGGGGTACTCCATTGTTGATGTATACTGATATAGATTTTGTATTGTTTGTTTGTATTTGTGCTGTTTGAACTGATAGAAAATTGGAAATCCATTTCTTTAGGTTAGTGGGGATGTTAGATTTTGTTATTTTGTGGATCAAGTTGTGTTAAGGTACTGTATCGAATGCTTTGCTGATGTCGATTGCTATGATTGTTGTTTTATGACCTGGTTTTGAGTTTAGGCCGTTGATTGTGGGTTGTATGATGTTTGTGAGTGCGGTTGTAGTTGAGTGGTTTTGTTTGAAGCTGTGATGGAATTTGTGTTTGATGATGTGTGGAGTTATTTTGTTTAGCCTGGTTTTTTGTTATTTTGTTTAGCATGGTTTTTTCTTGTAGTTTGCATAGTGTTGATAATAAGAGATATGGGGCGATATGATGAAGGGTCAGAGGGGTCTTTTTCTGGTTTTAATTTGGGTATATTGATAGCTTTTTTCCAGATAGGAGGAATGAAGTTTAAGCTAATTGAGCTGTTATATATTTGTGCTAATTGTGTTAAATCTGTGTTCCTTAGGTGTTTGAGGTGTTTGTTTGAGATTTTTTCTGGGCCAGTTGCCGGTGAGTTTTTAAGTGTCTTTGTTATGTTTTCTAGGTCAGTTGTGGTTATTTTTATCGTTTTGTAGTGGTTGAGATTTATTTCCTTAAGGGCTTTGATGATTTTCCTGTTTTGAGGGTGTGTGGGTTTTTGACTCTGCTTTGCGAAGTGAGTTGCAAGTGTTAGCGTGTTGTTTGTTGGTTTGTGGGTTTTGTGTGTTTGGGTTTTTGATGGATTCCTGAGTGTGTGTTTGTTGGTTGGTTGAGTTTTTCAGTGTATTTATTGTTTTCCAAATTCTGGTGCTATTCGTGTGTTGGATGTTATTGGTGAGGAAGGTTTGGAAGTTGTTTGAAGAACGTGTGTTTGCTAGGTTTATGATTTGGGTGTTTAGTGCGCTAATCTGTGTTATCGTTTGGATTGATGTGGGTGTTTTTGTTCTGAGCGAGTTGCATTGTTTGATTAGCTGTTCTATTTCAGGTGTTAGGGTCGGGTTGTATTTTTCTATGTGTCCTCTGGGGATAGCTTTGCTAGCTGCTTTTTGAATTAGAGAAGTGAAATTTTTTATGGCTTTGTTGAGTGGTGATGCGTTAGTGATATTTAGGGGATGTATGTTGTTTTCTATATGTTTGGTGAATAGTATCCAGTCTGCTTTTTTGTAGTTTGTGTATGTTTTTTTAAGTCGGTAAGTTGGTTTGTTGACATTTTGGTATTTTAAAATGATGGGTAGGTGGTCGGAGATTAGGTCGGTTGTGATGACCAGTGGAGTTTGTATGTAAATTTGGTGAACATAGTGTTATGTCTGGCGATATGCACGTTTGGTTGGTTTAAGGTAGGTTTCTGGTGTGGTTGCTTGTGTTGTTTAAGATGTTGAGGTTTTTAAGATTGGCTATGATGTGTATTCCTCTTTGGTTCGCTTCTTGAGCTTTAAACCATGTAGGGTGGTGAGAGTTAAAGTCGCCCTCCATTATGAGGTTAGGAAGGTGGGAGATTTCGGAGGTTTGGTTTTTAATTTCTGGGGCATTGTGGTGGGGAATGTGGAGGTTTATTAGATTGTGTGGTTTTTTGTTTGTGAAGGACTGTGTTTTTGTGGTGTTGTCATTTAATGCCGTTGTAGTTTGTAAGGTGGTGTTTGTGTATGGTAGAGAGTTGTATATATATATATATATATATATATATATATATATATATATATATATATATATATATATATATATATATATATATATATATATATATATATATATATATATATATATATATATATATAGTTAGTATATATATATATATATATATAAGTATTTATATTTTTATATTTATATATATATATATATATATATATATATATATATATATATATATATATATATATATATATATATATATATATATATATATATATATATATATATATATATATTATATATATATATATATATATATATATATATATATATATATATATATATATATATATATAAGATTTAGTAGGTGGATATATAGATATATGTGTCTATATAAATATATATATATATATATATATATATATATATATATATATGACCTCAAAAAATTAATTACACAATACAAATAAGTACAAATGTAATTAAACCTTAGATATTTTTAAAATACTTACGATTAAAATAGCAATAAAACAGGCGAAAGTTGTATTCCAATCGCCATAAGAAGAAGCCTTTCCGACCAAAACTGAATAAAATATGAAATCACCAAGTCCTAATTTTACACCTCCTAGAAAATATATATATATATATATATATATATATATATATATATATATATATATATATATATATATAGTTCTTATATATATATATATATATATATATATATATATATATATATATATATATATATATATATATATATATATATATATATATATATATATATATATTTATATATATATATATATATATATATATATAGTAAAGTATATATATATATATATATATATATATATATATATATATATATATATATATATATATATATATATATATATATATATATATATATATATATATATATATATATATATATATATATCGCTTTTATTTGTTTTTTTCAGATTGCATGTTGAATTTTCGATGTGGTGCTTATGACTGTCCAAGGGCATGGCTTTTTTTGTGTTTAGTTTTATTTTAATAGTGAAGCGCGTTATATGTATTTTTCTGTTTCAGTGTAAAAGCTATTAAAAAAAGTTAAAAGTTAAAAGTGACAGCATCTGGATAAAGTGAAGGCTGGTGGTGCCTTAAAAATTAAATTTGGAACTGTTGAAGCTATAAGGGATACGTAATTTTGAGCTCAGGACAGTTTGTTGTCGGGTTAAAACACTTAGGCTATATTCTATAATCATATATTTAATAAGAATTGTATATTAGTTATAACGAATAACTATTCATCAAGAGAGAGAATTTCTTTATTTACTTTTTTGAAGCTGTTCCATGACCAACATTTACAAATAAGTGATTCTTTGTATGGTAATACTTGTAGGTTAGATTACATTTTGTCAGTGGTAGCAGAGCGTAGTTAGAGACGCTCTAAGGGTGAAGATTAGTGTGGATAATTTAGGGATCACGGGAGGTGATGATAAAGTGTCAGTGATTGGAGTTAGTGTAAGGTTGGAGAGTACTGAGAAGAGAATAAGAAGGGTGTGTCCTCTGTTCAATGGGAAGGTGAGTGGCAATGAATATGAGCTACGGAAAAAGATAATAAATTTGTGGTATAAGGTGTAAAGTAAGGAATAAGAATGTCCTGCAGGAGAGATTCTGTT
>JABUQX010061088.1:0-10000 GCA_015478945.1 Trachelipus rathkii | reverse complement strand
GTCGAAAGAGATAGGAAAGTTAGAAGGTGTCTTAGAGAGGGAGATTTGTAGAAGTTGGGTTTTAAAGAATTGAATTTCACAAGGTTGAGACGACCCCACCCGGAAATTCTGTCCAGATCAGCGAGAATAGAATCGGAAAGATTAAGACGAGAGGCAATTCTAGAAGTAAAAGAGGGAGCAGAATTGAAATGAGTTGAAGAATGAAGGGTCGAGTCATCGGTATACGAGTGGATAGAGTTAGATGTGCAGGTGATATCATTAATGAAAAGTAGGAATAAAGTAGGAGATAAGACAGAACCCTGAGGAACACCACTATTGACACAAAAAGAAGAAGTCGCCCCATCAACAACAGCCGATATTGAGCTATTTGAAAGAAAACTAGACATAAGTAAGCAAAGAGAAGGAGGAAACCCAAAGGAGGGAGCTGGAGAGCAGGACGCGTGCCATACCCGGTCAAATGCCTTGGATATGTCAAGCGCCACCACGCAAGTCTCCCCGTAGTTCCTGAGGGCGGAAAACCATAAATCAGTTAGATAAGAAAGTATATCGCCAGTAGACCTCGAGCGCCGAAAGCCGTACTGGCGATCGGAAAGAAGTGAATGAGATTCCAGATGATCTAAGAAATGAGAGTTGAGAAGGGTTTCAAAGATCTTAGATAGAATACAAGTGAGAGCTATAGGGCGATAGTTAGAAGGATCAGAGCGGCTTCCTTTTTTTGGTACAGTTTGGACATGTGCGGGCTTCCAACACTGAGGGAAAGTATTAGTATTGAGACATAGAGAATATAGTTGAACGAGGGGCGGGGTCAGCACGAAAGCAACACTCATAGATTTCAGGAGCCCATGCACCCGATCAAATGTAATCACAGGCAATGGCATGAGACACCTGAGAGAAGGAGGAGGAGGAGGAGGAGGAGGAGGAGGAGGAGGAAGAGAAATGCCAGAATCGTCTAGGGTTGAGTTAGAGGAAAATAGGAGGCCGAAGAGATTGGCCTTTTCAGTTGGAATTAGCAACAGAACCATCAGATCGAATAAGAGGAGGAAAGACAGTTTTACAGAAGGTGTTAGAGATGTTTTTGGCAAGAGGCCAGAAAGATTTATCAGTAGGAGAATCAAGGAGGTTAGCGCACTTTCGTTTGATGAAAGCCCGCTTTGCTCGTCGAAGAGTATCCCTGCAACGATTTATAGCTGAATGAAAATTAGCAAAGTGATAGAAGAACGAGAATTTTTCCACCCTCGATACGCACTGTCTCTAGCCTGAATGGCCAGAGACCAAGCACGATCGAACCATGGATTATGAGGAGAGAAAGATTTAGTCGAAGGAATGAACCTGCTCATCCCATCAACGATTACATCTCCCACCTTATTGGCAGAAGCCGAAGCGTCACCAGAGTCAAAGCAGTCATTCCAATTATAGCTAGCTTAGAAGCGACGCAAGGCCCCCCAATCGGCCCGATCAAAGTGCCAGAAAAAACGCATAGGGCAGGATGGAGCTGTTAGAGAGAAAGTATTAAAATTGAGAGATATAAGGTTGTGGTCAGATTTACATATAGGAGCGAAAGTCGTGTATGATTGTATGATTTCACATCGCAGATTCTCCTCAATCACTACTATCACCATATTATCTAGATTTACTTTCAAACCCCTACTTTTACACACCCTGCCAAACCCCTATACCAATTCTCTCAAACTTTCTTGATTCGCCACACAAAACCAAATCATTAACGTACAATAAATTAGCAGGGCACTCTACACACTCTTCAATTCTTCATCAGTCTAACACCTTACCCTACCATCCCTACCTCTAATTCTTTCATCACCCCATTCACACACAAATTAAAGGGCCAAGGAGACATAACACATTCCTGCCTCACTACACTATTAATTTTAAATAATTCACTTTCCACTCCGTTTATTCTTACACACAATTCACTATCTACATATACACTTTTGATTACATTCAGAAACCCATCACCAACAACATATATCATTAACACCTGCCACAGAGCTTGCCTATTAATCCTGTCATACACTTGTTGCAAGTCCATAAAACCTAAATACAATTTATTCTTCTTTTCCCTTTTGTTTCAATGTGATCTACACATCCTCTATCATTTCTAAATATACCTTGTTCTTAGCTAATCAGTCCCTCAGTAACTCGACGCACTCTTTCAACCAAAATACCAGCATATATCTTTCCTACCACACTCAATAAACTAATTCCCCTATAAATCCAACAGTTCCACTTATCTCCCTTACCCTCATATAAGGGAACTACTACTAATCTTCTCAAATCTTTCGGAACTATACCCTCCACAAACGCTATGTTACACAACTTCCATAACCAATCATAATCTCGCCTCCATTCGTGATCATTTTTCTGGGTAATTCCATCCATCATCCATACCTGCAGATTTACCATTTTTTAACTTTCTCACTCTACCTATTACCTCCTCCTCCCTACTAATTACCTCATCCTTAAAATACATTCACTATCATCTTTTCATATCTGCCAATGTTATGCAAATATTTGAAGTGCTCCCTCCATACTCTTCTCACATCCATTTCATCAGTCACGAAAGTACTATCCCTATTCATTATTCTATGAAGCTTTCCCTTAATCTCTTTATTAGTCTTTCATACTTCCTTCCAGAAGAGTTTCCTATTCCCTTTTAAATCCCCATTCATCTTCTTTCCATACTGTTCACTTATCTCTATTTTGCTCATACGTAAGCAACTTTTAGCCCTCCTTTTTTCCTCCATCAATATTTCCATACGCCATTCTTTTGCGACCTCATCATTGGTTTTATCACATTCAACCACGCCCCTTTTTTACTTTTAACCGCTTGCCTCACCTCTTCTTTCCACCACAACTACTGACATACTTACTTCCTACTTTAGCACATCCACATACTTCTCTTGCACTACTAACAAAGGCTTCCTTCCTTTGCGTCCATATTCGATGTTTCATCTTCTTCACATTCAACTAATTTATTGACAAGTGCTCTCACATACTTTTCCTTATAACTTTGTTCACTTAACTTCTCACTCCTAATTCTCCCCACTTCTCTACTTATCTCTTTCCTCTCTATCCATGCCTCCAATAACTTAATCTTACCTAAAACAACAATGATCTGATATTCCCATCCCCAAATCCCTCGTTGATTTAACATCCATCACATGCTTCAACATCTCCTCCTTCACCAACACAAAATCAATCATAATAACCACTTCGATACCATCCATACCTACACCAACTCTAGTACACTTATGAATACTCTTGTGCTCGATATACACATACCACTCTCCTCACACTAATCAAAAACCATCCTACCAATCTCAATTTCTCCCGCAACCCCAAAGGCACCTGTTATACCAACCTTTTTACGATCAAATACCCAACCATTCAAGTCGCCCAACACAATCAATCTGAAGCCCTAACTTATCCGGTTCAATACATTATTCAGATTTTATTCCAGAATATCACTCTCTCCTCAACATTATCCCCAGATGAGTCATATCTTACAACCACATGGACCTTGACCTCAAACTTAAATTTAACCATTGGTATTCTAGTACTCACACAAACATCATCTACCATAGATCCGTGTCACAAGTTACGCATCAGAATCGCAACTCCTTCTCTTCCCCTCTTATTTCTCTCCATTCCAGAACACATACATTTCACCCCACACCACTCCTCTTCACCGCTTCATATCTTCAAATAACTCATAAGAATCGGAACTCCTTCTATAACCCCTCTTACTACTCTCCATTGCAGCACACATACATTTCACCTAACACCACTCCTCTTCCCCGCTTCATATCATTCTCGCAAGAGGGGCGAACCATCGGGCATTGGTGATTCATGGGATGTACCCTACACCCTAAAAATCCAATGGAGGGTAATTTCATTGCTTCGAGAGCGCTACTTTCCTCCCTCTATAAAAACATTAATGAAACAAAAATAATTCCTTTTCTGACATATCTGGATATAGCTAGTCTTAGCATATCGTATGCAGGGCCAATGAAAATATTAGGAGATAAAAACGGAAAAGACTTTTTGCCAATTGCACTAAGTACCTTTCTCTAACCTAACTATCCTATTAAAAAGCTATTAAAAAAATAAAATTCAATTCATATGTTTTGCATATCCCAAATTTCATATTTCGTAAGCTAATATTAAAAAAAAATTCAATTCATTGGTTTTGCATATCCCAAATTTCATATTAAAAAAAAAACTAGGAAAATATACGTTTGTAACATTTGAACCCACACACTTATGAAAAATAAAAGTACAAACAGATATGGTCATAATATAAAAGTTAATGATCCATTTCGGATATTTTCTTTTATTACTGACACAAGATGAAATATGTTTAAAGCAGTTTCACCTGTTGCCTTCTTCTTCGAGATCTCTCTTCACTTTCTCTTTGCCAGTCCCTATCGAATCCACCCTCAGCACCAACATAGCCATTTTCTTCAACTGTTTCACGACGTCTTTTTTTAGACTTGCTTTTTTGATTAGGTTTCGCTACTGGACCATTTGTAGTTTCACCTTCAACTGGATTGGTTTCATTACTATTCGGATTGCTTTGAGGATCAGAAAGAATTTCTGCAGGTGAATTTGGTATATCAACTCTTTGAGCTTCTGGATTAGAGGGAGGATGAGATTCTCCATCAGAGTCTGAGAGTACACTATACATGATATTCGCTGAAATTAAAATTAAAAGGTTATATATATTTATATATATATATATATATATATATATATATATATATATATATATATATATATATATATATATATATATAAAATAAAAAAAAAATATTATATATATATATATATATATATATATATATATATATATATATATATATATATATATATATATATATATATATATATATATATATATATATATATATATACACGTTTGGCGCATGCGCCAAGGGTTGGCCACCCCTGATATAGCTATATCATCTAAACATTCTCAGCAATAAAAACTTCCACTCTAGAATTCAACCACAAACAAACCAATCAAATATATCCTCATTCCCTCAAAAAGAAAACACCCCCAGACCTAACACTATACTCCCCAAATCTCCACACAAAACTCCAATGGTCAATACAAACCGACCTAAACTCTGACCACTTCCCCACAATCATAAAATACCAAGCTACCAAGAAACACAACCATACTTTCAGGAAAACTTTCACAAATTACAAAAAAGCAGATTGGAAAAAATTCTCAGAATACATAAAAAATAACACACAATCTATAACAATTTCAAATACCACAACATTAAACAGAGTTATCCAAAATTTCACTTTAATAATTAATTCAATACCTCGGGGATACCTCCAAAAATTTAACCCTATCCTTACACCTGAAATCTCAAACTTGATTAAACAATGAAACCTACTTAAAAAATCAGCACACCAAACGCAACAAATTAAAACACAATTCACAAATCAATAATTCAATCACACAAGTTACGAACCTAACCAAAACACATACTTCAAATAATTTTCAAACCCACAAAAACCTACAAAACACAAATAACAATAGAATGTGGAACACAATAAAAATATTAAATGCAAAAAACATCCCAACTTCCACACACGAATCTATCAAAAATCCCAACACTCAATCCCCACGAACAACAAAACAACACACTCGCAAGCAACACATTTTGCAAAACAAAATCATAAACCCACCCATCCATATAATAGGAAAATAATCAAATCCCTTAAGAAAATAAAAGGCAACCTTGACCAAACAATAGAAATAACACCAAGTGACACTGAAAACACCATAAAAGCCCTAAAAAACTCACGAACAACCAGTCCAGAAAACATCCCCATTAAACACTTAGGAAATACCGCACTATCTAATTTAGTACACATATGCAATAATTCCATTGAATTAAATCACATTCCCTTCCTCTGGAAAAGAGCAATTATCATTCCAAAGTTTAAACCAGGAAATATGACTCAAACCCATCTTCCTATCATCCAGTTTCACTACTATCCAATCCACTCTGTGTAAACTCCTAGAAAAGCTCATACTGAATAGAATAAAACCCCACATCCTCAAACAAAAGTTCCAACACACCCACTCAACCACAACAGCTCTCACGAACATTATACAACCAATAATAGACGGCTTAAATCTCAGGCCTACACATAAAACCTTACTCATAGCAATCGACATAAACAAGGCTTTCGACAAAGTCCCTAGACACAATCTAATACACAAAATAATAAAATAAAGTATCCCCACTAATTTAAAGAAATGGTTATATAACTTCCTATAAGGAAGAACAGCCCAAATACAGATCAAAAACAAGAAATCACGCACAGTAAACATTAAAAACGGTGTACCCCAAGGAGCAATCCTATAAGAATAAATATAGTAGAGAGCGAATGGTTGAATATTAACAATGGAGTGCGGCAGCAACGTGTTATTTCTACCTGGCTATTTAATTTGTATAAGGATGTGGTGATGAAAGAATTCAAGATAGGAGTGGCAGGGAAGGGAGTTTAGACTGATGAAGAATGGAAGAAAGTGGAGGGTGCCCAGCTCAGTGTACGCAAATTATTTAGTTTTGTGTGCCGAATCTGAAGAAAGTTTAAGAGGACTGATAGAGGGGGTTGGCAGGGTGTGTAAAAGGAGTGTTGAAAGTAATTTAGAAAAAAGTAAGGTGATGGTGATGGGTGAGAAAAGTCAAAAGTGTGAAATCATGTTGGATGAAGAGCAATTGGAACAGGTATCCGAGTTTAAATATGTAGGCTATATATATTGGATAAAAAGGGAAAGTATGATGCAGAGTGTAGTAGGATAGTATGAGTAGAAAGAAGGTAGCTGGTGCAATAAAATTTTGGTGAATGCAAGGAGACTTAGTCTTGAGTGAGCTTGGGTTCTGCATGGGGGTATGACATTGTTATTGGTGTTAATGTATAGTAGCGAAACTGTGGTGTAGAATAAGAGGTACAGATCTAAGATGCAGTATGTTCAGATGAATAATCTTAGGGGTGTGTTAGGTGAGGAGAATTGATAAAATGAGGAATGGGCGTGGTAGCAGGCTGTGTGATGTGAAGGAAGGCGTGAATGAAGTGTATTAAAATGGTTTGGTCAAATGGAAAGAATCATTGATAGTCAGCTAGTCAACAAGAAGATATACTTAGGTGTGTTGATAATCTAACGGCTAGAAGACCTAAAAAAAAAGTGGATGGAGTCTGTAAAAGTGTCTGAAAGAACAGAATGTGAAATCAGAAGCCTGACGAATAGTGCATAAGAGAAATAAATGGCGTGGTTTTGTGAAGGGGAGTGGTTGCGGCTATGGTTCAGGGGATGAGCCCTTACATTGCCGAGATACCACATACCTACATTATTGTGAAGATCTAGGGTCGATTTTTGGCAGCCAAGTGCTCGCACCTAAGGATATGGGGGTGTCTTTCTTTTTGATTTGGGTCATGTTCTTCACCTTAACTATTCTGTTTTCGGTGTATATTGCGCACCCCACACCATCTGTGGGAGCCAGTGGGATATATATTTATATATATATATATATATATAATGATATGATTAATAGGGATCACGACTACATACTAGTATTAATATATACTATATATTATATAATATAATAATATATATATAATATATATATATATATATATAATAAATATATAATTATAATATATATTTATTTAGATATTATATATATATACTATATAAATATAATACAATATATATAAGTAGCTGATAAAGATATACTATATATATATATAATATATATATAATTATATATATATATATATTCATATATATATAGTATATATATATATATAACTATACACCTTATATATATATAGTCGAAAAGAAAGCCCAAGCCTTACCGCCCCTCTATTAACCTATGAGTGAGAACTCGTCGCAGTCAGAAAATCCACCCTCGCGCGCTTCACGGGACCGCGACGGGCCCTCATTATGGCAGATTGTCAATGTGTGGTTCATCCCCTGGCCCAGGTGGGCCCCACAACCATAACCCCTCACAAAACCCCGCTCATTCACTACTATTATGCCCCATTGTCTCCTCATCCAGACATTAATTTACTAGGACAAATCCACTTTTTTCTTCGGTCTCCCAGCCAGTCGATTCCCAACACACTCACCCATTATACATCTGCCTAAGCCAACCGACTATCATCCATCCTGTCCAAATGACCAAACCATCTCAACATAACTTTCATTTAATATCTCTCATTTACCCCTTTCTCAGCAGCACACAACTCTCACACCTAACATCCTCTATTTTTATCATTCTTTTCAACACCTAACACGCCCTAAGATTGTCCATCTAAAACCACATTGAACTTTAGATTTATACATTCTTATTCCAAGACCATAGTCCTACTACATACAAACACATTGAACACAGGTAACAGACATAACCCCTCATGTAGAGACTATAGCGCATCTTCAAGACTTAAGTCCTTTTACATCCACCACCCACGGATTTAATTGCACCAGCCATACCCTCATTTCAGTCGCAACTTTCTTAACTACACTCTGCATCATCCGTTCCCTTTCATCCAAACACATATCCTAAATATTTAAACTCAGACACTTGTTCCAGCTGCTCACCATCTAAGTTTAACTTCATCCCGAGGACTGCCCTCACTCACAACACCCTTTGCTTACTCTTATCAAGTTTACTCTCTGTTCGTCTTTTACACACCCTGCCCAAATCCCTCTATCCAATCTCTCAAACTCTCTTCAGATTCACCACACAAAAACCAATCAGTCCGCAATATATATAGTAGGGCACACCACCTCCATGTCTCCCCATCATTCTAACACCATTCCTGCCAACCCCCCATCTCTAATTCTTCATAACCCCATCCATATTACAAATTGAATAACCAGGAGACATAACACATCCCTGTCAAACTCCGCTATTAATATTAAGCAGATCACTTTGACACTATTTATTCTCAAACACGCTCACTACCGTCAATCATACTTTTGATCCAGTCCAGAAGCCTACCACCAACACAATCATATACTAACACCTGCCATAGAAGCTTCTCTATTAATCCTATCAATACGCCCTGTTGCAAAATCCATAAAACCAAATACAATTTATTCTTCTTACCTCATTTTCTCGATTTCTCAATCATTTGTTAAAGATTTGATCCACAAATCCTCAAATACTCACTTTTACCACCTGTGTTCTTCCACCAATTCAGTCCTTTCAGTCACAACGCACTCTTTCCCGACTAAAATACAGCACAATATCTTCCCTATAACACTCGATAAAACTAAATTCCCCTATAATTCCTACAGTTCCCTTATCTCCTTTAACCTTATATAAAGGTACTATTACTGCTCTGCTTCAATCCCTCGGAACTATACACTCCATAAACCTTTTGTTATACAACTTCCAATCAATCAATCACCATCTCGGCCCCGTTCATGATCATTTCAGCCAGTAATTTCATTCAATACCTACAGATTTACCATTCTTCAACTTTCTCACTCTACTAGTACACTCCTTCTTGCTATGACCTCACCCATTACTTCCTCGTTAATAATGACTCATCCCCAAAATTACCTATTCCTTCTTGCAACCATCAAACCACACACATTCACTATCACCGTTTCATTACTGCAGTTAATATTAACAGATTCCTCGAAGTGTTCTTTCCCACTCCCCTCAACGTCCATTTCATTAGTTACAAAAGCACCCCCTCCCTATCATGTATTCTAAGCAAGTCCCCCTATTATGCATTTCTTAACATTTCGCGCTTTCTTCCAGAAGAGCTTCCAATTCCCTTCTAAGTCCCATTCATCTCCTTCCAAAACTGTTCATTTACCCTCTTCTTTCCTCCTACGTCATGCACCTTTTAATATTTCTTTTTTTCCGTCCTTATATAATTCCAAAAACTTCTTTTGAAACTTCATCTTGGCCTTATAGCATTCAACGCACTATGCAAT
>JABUQX010061087.1:57500-65469 GCA_015478945.1 Trachelipus rathkii | reverse complement strand
CTGCCACACGTGCAAGATTTAGTGGTATTGAAGTATGAAGAAAAGTAACTCTAACAGCAACAGTTCTCCCAGGAAGAGATCAATGATATTTAGTACTAGAGTTAAGCTCTTCCAAAGCAAGATTCTGAAGCTTAGCATTCTAGGACTAAGTTGAAAAAGAACTGTTCTCAAGGCCGATATGTAAAATTAACTTTTTTTTAGGACAAGAGAGGTAGTACTTCCATATATGAAGAAGAAGACCTAGTATACTTTAGGAACATCCCTGAACTCCTACCCAAATGGGGTTACCTAAATACGACCAGAAGATTGGCGATTGTTTATGGAGAGTTCAACGAGAAGCTTGAAGTGTTTTTTATTGTAAAATGGCAATAGTTATGCATCGATTCCAATAGGTCACTCACAAAACTGAAAGAGGAATATGAAAATATAAGAATGATCTTGCAGAAGCTTAGATATAATGAAACACCAGTGGTCTATATGCGTTTGATTTGAAGATGGTCAACAGCTTACTTGGGCAGCAAAGCGGATATACTAAGTACCTTTGTTTCATATGCTTGTGGGATAGTAGGGCCAAAGAAGACCACTGGGAAAAAGTTGTATGGCCTACTAGGGAAAATATGACTGTAGGTGCATCAAATTATCATTAACGAACCACTGTGTTTGACAGGGAGAAAAAATTATTTTTCCCCACCACATTCCACATCAAACTAGGGAAACTTGTGAAGCAATTTTTAGGGCCCTAGACAAAGATGGCGAATATGTTTCAAATATATTTTCGCAGATTTTTTTCCAGGGTTTGAGTATGGAGAAACTCAAAGCTGGATCTTTAGCGGCCCTCAAAATTCGCCAAATTATCAAGGATGACAATTTCATAAATTCCATACTGATATTGAAGCATTCTCCTGGGAAAAGTTGTGTCTTGGTTGTTCAACTTTTTGGGCAACCCATAAATTGCCAACTATGGTATAGAGCTCGTACAGAAAATGCTTTCAGACTTCAAAAATTGAATGGCTAATATTTGAGAATAAAAAGTTCATTTCTACTAGTCACTTAGATCGGAGTTTCGGATATCTAGGATTTATATAGTGAGGAACAAGGGGACAGGTTCCATCAAGATATCAAGGTGATGGAAGAAGATCCAAGGAAGGATGGCGATACACACATGATGGCACAGACTATTGTTGGAGCCTTCAACTTGATTGTCCACATTCTGCACCCACAAAAGACAATCATATAGACAAAGCGATTTGTAATGCATTAATGGGATTTCATTGTACTAAATTGAAATGTTTTTAGTTTGACCTATTAGCAGTGTGTTTGTGATGGGTACTACTCAATTAACAATTTGATAGAATCTTTCGTGTTTTTTTTTTGTGAATTACGTTTCAACCTAACAACATAAATTGTTGTTAATAATGTATTTTTGTGACCACCCTGTATTTCAAAAACTAAAGCCAATCTAGGAAAACGGAGGTCATATTCGGATTCAGGGCAACAAGTTATACCTATAAAATGACCTTCAAATGTTTTGCGCAAAATCTTTGTTGGCCAGTAATCGCTCTATATATTATATATATATATACTATATATATACTAAATATATATTATATTATATATATATATATATATAATTATATATATATATATATATAATATATATATATATATATATATATATATATATATATAATATATATATAGTAATATATAATATAATATATATATATATATATATATATATTAATATATATATATTATAATGACCATATTTATATTTGTAAATGGAATTTATTATAGCATTTATAAAGAAATTTTAAACACGAAAAATATTATAATAAAAAAAAAAAATTATTGGCAGTGTTTTAAAAAATGAAAAAATGCCAAAAGCACTTGCAAGTACTTTGCAAATTCTTTTCAAGTTTACAAGTACATGGGTTTAGAACTGCAAAGTTACGAAGTACAAGTACTCAAAAAAAAAATTATTAAGTCCAAGTACAAGTACAAGTACTTTGTGAAAACCAAAGCCCTGATATAATTATATATTTAATATATTAATATAATATATATATATATTAATAATATATATATAATATATATAATATATATATATATATATATATATATTATAATAATATATATATTAATACTATATATATATATATATATAATATATATTTTTTTTTTTATTTTATGAACGAGTAACCAGAACAAATTTAGTTGCAGAACAGATGAGGCCCTTTACAATAATTTTCAGACATCGTCCCATGTTAAACAGCCATATTCTGTTTGGGTTCACAATTCAAGGACAAACATCCAAAAACTGGAGATCGTGCCGGGAAAACAGAGAGCGTTGGAGACAGTAAGTTAAGTAAATAACAGTCTCTTGTCTGTTTCTTCTCCCCCCTTCTCTGCCCATCTTAACTTAACTTACATACTTAAAACAAAAAATACTTCAAAAAGAGACCCGCCCATCTCGGACATGATTTAGGACGCCAATTTTAACAGCAAACCTCTCTTTCAAACGAAACATCCTGCATTTCAAACATTACAAGAAACTAACTGGGCAAACCAAAGAGAGATAAAAGTTACCCAAGGGGTACCCGAAAATATCCCCACAGAAGTCCTGGGAATTGTAAACATTGATGCTTTCCCCGCTTTCGCTCTGGGGGGGGTGGGAGGAGGTGTACACCCTTCCTTTCAGAATATAAAACATACATTTCAGAATGCTCCTTCCCTTACCGTCAAAGATGTGGCCCCTCCCAAACAAATGGAGACACAGAGAACACCTCTTGCTTAACTGCTCGGACTTGACAGACATCTGACGTAACTTTTAAATAGTACTTTACATTGACGGATCTATAAGCCCGGTCTGCGTGTGGCTGGCACCGATTACCCGAGATTGCCCGTTCTTCTCGTAGGAGTAGGTGGTATCCTTTCAATATCTTTTATTCTTTTCGCATTGCATATCAATAAGGAAAAAAAAAAAGATGCCTGGTCACAAATATTTGCTTCAAGCAAGAGTTGCCACAAAACAATAATATATTTTTACAGCTGCCACACAATAAAATTAATGAAATATTCACCTCTAGCTTATACTAACACTCCCTCTTAAACTAATGATTTAACACCTCTCAGCAACAGCAAACTCTTAACAGATTGATATATATTGGATTTTTAGGATTAAGTCTGTTCAACAGATTGTCTTTCTGATTACATATTGTAAATATACCATATCATTCTGAGTCTCATTTCTAATAAAAGTGATACCTTTTATCAATATGTTTTGACCCTTGATGATGTACAAGATTCTTAGTTAATGGTATAGCACCTTGATTGTCATCAAATTATAGCAAACTCGGACTGTGAAATTCAGCAGAATTTAACAGTAAGTTGCAAATGTGTCCGAAATTAATAATAAAAAAAATTCTGCTAATTATGTACTTACATACTTTTTTTTATAAATCTAACGTTCAAAGAACCGACGAGGACAATGGCATGCGTAACTAACTAACATTAAATCTATCATCTGATGATCCCCAGTCCTAATCACTGTACCCAAATAGATTTAATCATTCACTTGATCTACAAAATTTCACATCAAAACCTAAAGTGCCTTTGAGATATTTTAAAACATGTTCAGCTAATTGTAAATGTGCAATAGCTGGGGTACTCATACACTGAAACAAAAAGGTTGCAACATAACATGTATGTGGTCTAGTCATACACTGAAACAAAAAGGTTACACCATAATGTTCATGTATGTGGTCTAGTACAACTCATGAGATAAATTAAACTACCAACCATTTCTCTATGCAGCTTACAATCTGTTAACTTTTTTGAATTATTACATCTAAGCTTATTAACATAAAGACCACATGAAATTTCCTTATGATTACAATTAACTATTTTAAATTTGGTTAAAATTTTCTCTGCAAATTTAGATTAATTCTTACTAATATATTCATTCTCAATTTTAAACTCCACCTAAAAACATTAAAAACCTTAACATTTCACTTTGAATATATTTGAAAGTGCCGTTTTAACATTATTTAAAACATTAACAGCAATTATAAGATTATCAACTCAAATAATTATAACAAATTTTACACATTTTTTATTAAACTTGAAATAAACACGTACCACTTGATGATTGTAAAAAATCTTCCGACAAAAGGAAAGAATCTAACATATTATCCCAAATTCCAATACTTTGCTTAAGACTATATAATAATTTATTTAAATTACAAACTATTTCTTCACCATTTAGACCAATATGGACATAAACCTGCAGTTTTTCGATATATAATTCCCCGTCAATTTCTGCATTTAAATAAGCAGTTTTCACATCCATCTGGTGAATGACAAAATTTTCTTGAACCGACAGTTGCATCAACATACGAATTGAAGTTATTCGAGCTTTTGGTGAAAATGTTTCTTGGCATTACCCGCACTTCATTCACGAATATCCTTTTGTCATATATTTTCTTTAAATATTTCATCATTTGGACCCTGATTTATAGCATCCACCCACCATCCACCAACTATTGAGCAAACTTCTGGGAATGCAGCTAGTTCATATGTGTCATTGTCAAACAGAGTTGTGATTTTTTCATCCACTGATGCGAATCAGAACTTATCAAACTTATATGATTATGGAATACACGCAACATTATAACAGAATACTTGACAAACTATTATCACTAACACAATCTTGAAAATATTTTGGGGTTTCACTGTCATTGTGGGCATCTTTGTTCATATACTTCATTTGGTCCCAATTCTTTTTTATTCATAAAGTTTTTTTCTCCATCTTTACATCTATGTTTATGTACATCTGGTTTTGTGTACGCATAAACATGTTCTTTTACTTTTTCTTCAAAATTTTCTGTTAATTTGACACACCTTATTTTTTGGACGTTATTCTGTTCAGGAAAACACACAAGATAGACCGGGCTTTCATTATATCAAATAAGCACTCATTGCTTACTTCGCGTATACAAAATTTATTCTTTTGTTGCGCATATACATAACAAATTGACCAAAATACATGCGTGTTATTTAAATTTCGTTTCCTTCCTTTCATTAACTCATATGGAGTTATTCCTGTTATATGGATATAACACCTGTTCTGGATATATGCTGGTTTTCACAACATATGTCCATAATTTTTTAGGCAGTTTGGCTTCTAATAACAAACATCTGGTCATGTCAAAGATAGTTCGCCATGCATGCTATACATTTCCCACCTGATGAGGGGAATATAGTGCAAAAAATTTGCTGAATAATTCAATATATGAAGCAGAGTGGGTCGTATTAAATGACTGAGTGCTTTGAAAATCTGTCGAAATTGGATAAAAAAAAAAAAACTTTGTAGCCGTAATAAAACTTTTAATAGTGCCGATATTTTTTTTATCATTCAAAAACTTACTGAGCAAAATACTGGTTTATCGAAGGAAGTTAACTAAACCTTAATTTTAAGACTAAACGGGAGGAGGCAAAACCCGGTAAATGGATTAATGAAGTATATAAAAACTGTAGGTATGTTCAGTAAAGCGTATGAGTCAGAGCGACAAGGTTTGCCAAACAGATCTGTCTCATTCATAACAATAAAATGAATGATATTAAGTATTATCGACACAGCATCCATATTTTTCGTCTCATTCTTCAGAATCTGAGGAAGAAAAAGATGCCGACACCCAAAATCAACAGACGCTCTTCCAGAAATTGGTGTGTGCAAATAAAAATAAACAAGCTGAGTTGTGTTATCAAAAGCAGCGCTCAATCACAATTCCAAGGAGTTCATATTATACACAAGCCAAATTAAGTTTCTAAATACAGAGAGTTTCGAAATTTCAATTTTCACACGCATAGTTTTTGAATTTTTACACATTATTTTACACGGAAATTATTATTATTATTTATAAAAAAAAAAAGCATAAAAACTTAATCACAGTTAGTAGAATAATGAACATAAATAAATTCATTGTGAAATCTTTATAATTCTTTATAAGCATGAAAAAATTTAGTGCAAATATATCCGGAAATATCCAAGGAAAAGATGTATTTTATCCCGATTTAAGCAAATTGATTCAAACGACAATTACTAATGTCAGAATCAGGAAAAAAATATTACTGTCTCTGTAGTGTTGGTTAAAAGCGAAAATAAATTATTGTTTGTATAATTCAAAATTGCCCCTAACTTGGGTATCTAATTTTTTATTTTTTTTAAATTAAAGAAATTCACTGAGATGTTGCATTATCATCCATCATCCGTCACCTGTCCCTTGCTTCCCCATAACTGGGGGTAGAGTGCTCAAACATGCACCGGGAATCCGAGTCATGCATGAGCAGTTCTAAGGTACAAATAAGTAGTTTAGCTGACCCAAAACCCAGCTACCACTACAGACAAACACTGTGTTAAAGAATAGAGAATTTAAAAGGAATATAGATAATGAATTCAAAAAAAAATAGGAGAGAAGAAGACTTAAAAGATTACATATGTGACAATGCACATACTAGTGCTGGGACCGAAAGGAGCACAATTGCACAAAATCCCCATAGTATTGGTTCTTATCACTATGCTATCTGTCTTGTCCCAAGTTCACCCCCCAGAAATAGTACATTAATAAAGATCAATATCCCCCTGCTAAAAAAAAGCTAAATATAAAAAACAAAATAAAAAAAATTCCCAAACGGAAAGCTCACTTTTTCTTTGTTCTTCTGTTAGATCTTTGGATTCGGTTAATAATCACGACATTCATGAACCAATTTCCAACTATGTATACTTAAAGTTTTTTTCTATTTTTTCTGCACAAACATTTTCCTTTATAAGCATATTTTAAGGTATCATCATTCCTTGGTTAGACAACACATCAAAACTTTTAAATTAAAGAAGAAAAAATAAAAAAAAAAAAAAAAAGTTAAAATATAGTTAATTATCTAATATTTTTCCAATTAGTATTGAATCAATTAAAATTAAAATAAAATTGAAAACCAATAATGAAACAAAAATAAAACATAAATAAATAATTTAACTATATTTTTGTTCACTTTATTTATGTTTAAAATCAAATGCAACGTGAAAATAAAAAGAGTTCAGTTGAACCGCCGAAGAAACAAAAATTCATCCTTGGTACATTTGAAAAGTTTAAAAAGATAGACGGGATGGAAGATTGCCGAAAGTATTAATGTATAATAATAATTAAAAAATATAAAAATGAGAGAATATTACAAATTAAATGACGATAACCCTACCGTAACTCAAATGTTCATTTTTGTAATATTTATATTTATTTCCTATCTTTCTACATGAAATATTATACCTGAGGCATAGTTTGTTGATGAAATAAATAACCTTTTTATTATAAAATTCTTAGAAGTAACAATCCAACTAGATGGAAATAGCTTTATATAAATAGGATACTGTAGAAATAGAGAAAAAAATTAATTGAAGGAAGAAGATTAGATAAAAAATGGAAAGAAAAAAAATTAAAGATGTTTTACAGTTGTTTTAGCCATTGTTGAATTATGGATGACCGTTCTGGATTTAGGAGAGTATGTTTGCAACTAGGCTAAATAAGAACAAGTAGAAATTTCCAAAGTAACACAAGATATGAGTAAATAATCTTGGTAAATAGAATAGTATAAAAGGAAGTATTGGTAAACAGAGTCGATGATAAAGTTTATTTACAGAAACTACTCACAAAGAAAGAGTTTATGTACTATACACTCTAAATTTCAAAGTAAAAATTATTTTACAAATATTTTCACTTTAAAATCTTGTTTAATTCTTCCAAAACATTAATCTTCTGTAACTTTTGAGATTTATTTTGTGAAAATACTTAACAAACTCCAAAGCTACACCATCCCCATTTTGATGTAAAATTATATACAATTTAAAAAATACCTATCCTGAAGAAAAACTTTTTTTTTCCTAACTTCCCCGAGGGTTCTGCACGACCATTTTCTT
>JABUQX010061087.1:50000-52500 GCA_015478945.1 Trachelipus rathkii | reverse complement strand
CTAAAATATTGACATATATATATATATATATATATATATATATATATATATATATATATATATATATATATATATATTATATTATATATATATATATATATATATATATTATATATATATATATATATATAGTGCGTTTAGACTGTGTGGTGAGTGTTTATTGAATAAATTTTGCTCCATTTCTTATATGTGACAGTCCAGTGCCTAATGGTTCGCCTTTCTGTTCTGCGTTCATATCCATACTCATCCTCTAGACACCACCTTTTATCCACATATCATATACACATAATTATATCCACACCCCTCTTCTAGAATACATCTTAAAGACATTACGGTACATCTCTTATCATCCCTATGGTGGGGGAGTAAGAATTGCCAAACATCGTATCGTTCCTGCGGTGTCGATAGAAGGGCGACGAACAGGGACGGTAGGTAGCTGGGTGCTACCCACGACTACTTAATCTTTTGCAGGAATGCTAATGCAATGCCTCGTGAGAAGGCTCGCGATCGCCCGTAAGCGGCCTTTCTATTTTTCAGCGATAATGCATATGAAACGTATGGGTACATGTAATGTCAGAGGAATAAATGTTGAGAAGAAGAGGAGAGAGGTGATGGGTGTATTTATTTAGAAAGGGCAAATTCGATTTGTCCTGTGACTGAACAAGATGAAAGGAAACGGTGAAAAATTGAGTGTGTGGTGTGAATGTGTGTGTCTTGGTGTGGAAAGAAATGGTGGATGGGGAGAGAAGCGAGGTTGCAATTCTGATGAGGTGACTTGTGGTATAAGAGCTATGTAGATTCTGTGTGTGTGAGTACTAGAATTCAATGGTTTAAATTTAAGTTTTGAAAGGTTAAGGTATTGTGTGGTGTGACATATGCGTCCATCTGAGGGCAATGTTGAAGAGAGTGTGATATTCTGGGATATCTGAATGATGTTTTGATGGGGTGAGTAGGCTTCAGATTGATTGTGTTGGTGACCTAAATGGTTGGATAGGTGATCAGAAAAGGGGTGGTATAACAGGTGGCTTTGGGGTGTTGGGAGAAAATGAGGATGGTAGTAAGTTGATTGATTTCTGTGAGGAAAGAGGTATGTGTGTGTGAGTAATACTTTCTTCAAAAACAAGGGTATTCATAGTATACTAGAGTTGTGTAGAATAAGATGGTATCAAGGTGAAAAGTATGATTGATTTTGTTGTTTGGTGAAGAAGGAGATGTTTGAAGTAGTGATTGGATGTTAGTCAGTGAGGGGGGCTAAGAATGGGGATTATCGATATTATGTTGTTTTATGTAAAATTAAGTTAGTGGGGGCTTGGAAGGAGAGGAAGGTGATAAGGAAGGAAGTGTGTACTGTGTATAATTAAGAGTGAGAAGTTAAGTGAACAAGGTAATAAGGATAAGTATTTAAGAGCGCTCGCAAGTAAATCAGTTGAATGTGAACAAGTTGAAACTGAGCAAATCTGGAAGCAAATGAAGGAAACGGTTACTAGCATTGCAAAAGAAGTATGTGGATGTGCTAAAGTAGGAAGTAAGAATGTTAACACTGGGTGGTGGAATGAAGAGGTGATGCAAGCGGTTGAAAGTAAAAAAAGAAGCTTGGTTGAATGTACTAAAAGCCAATGATGAGGTTTCAAAAGAAAGATGTTTGGAATTATATAAGGAGGAAAAAGGAATACTAAAAGGTGCATACGAAAGAGAGAGAGAGAAAAAAAAGAGGTAAATGAACAGTTTGGGAGGAGGATGAATGGGGACTTACAAGGCAATAGGAAGCTCTTCTGGAAGGTTGCGCGAAAGGTTAAGAAGGAGAATAAGGGGAATCTGCTTAGAATAATGAATAGGGATAGTACTTTCGTAACTGATGAAATGGATGTGAGGGGAATGTGGAGGAAATAATTCGAAAATCTGCATAACATTTGCAGTAATGAAGAGGTGATAGCGAATGTGTGTGGGTTTGATGGTGCATGAAGGAATAGGTATTTTGGGGGTGAAGTCATTAGTAAGGAGGAGGTAATGGGTAGAGTGATAAAGTTGAAGAATGGTAAATCTGCAGGTATAGATGAAATTACTGGTGAAATGATCAAGAACGGAGGCGAGATGGTAATTGATTGGATTTGGAAGTTGTATAACAAAGCGTTTATGGAGGGTATAGTTCCGAGGGATTGGAGGAGAGCTGTAATAGTGCCCTTATATAAGGGTAAAGGGGATAAGGGTAACTGTAGGAATTATAGGGGAATTAGTTTTTTGAGTTTTGTAGGGAAGATATATGCTGGTATTTTGGTCGAAAGAGGGCGTCGAGCGACTGAAGGACTGATTGGTGAGGAACAAGGTGCGTTTAGAAGTGGTATAGGATGTGTGGATCAAATCTTACATTGAACAAATTGATATTGACAGAAAATGAGGAAGAAGAAGAATAAATTGTATTTAGGTTTTATGGATTTGCAAAAGGCGTATGAAAGGATTAATAGGAAAGCTCTATGGCAGGTGTTAGTGATATATGGTGTTG